>JACWBX010001040.1:12399-29659 GCA_014622435.1 Polypedilum pembai
TTTTTTTTTTTTTGTATTGTGAGAGTGATTCATTCGTTCCCTTCTTAAGAGCAAAGTGAGGCCTATACAAGCTTAAAGACCATATGGCCTTATACAAAAGATTTTTCAGATTCTAACATCCAAGTGCTAGAATGGCATTAAATAAAACATACAACATTAAGAACGAAGCATGATGGTTCATCCCAATCTTCACATACGCTGAAAAAATTCTCAATGGTCATTAATGCGTAAAGCAAAAGAAGAAGTTTCTTTCTTTTTTTGCCCTTGATCTTCGCTTTAGAATTCAAACCATGATGACGTCATAGGGGAAAAAATTCTTGCAATCACCGGAAAAAAAGTACGACGCAATAGAACAACGATGAATTATTCATAGGAAGCATTTTTGGGTGGAAAAATTCATTGCCTCTTCTGCTATATAGTTGTAGTCAAAACAAAATTTGGCAACAGTTACTTTAAGGAAGCAAAAACTGTTGGTAGAAATTTACGCATACGCATGGAGCTCATCAAACGACACATACAAATTGGCCAAATGAGTAAAACCAACAACACTATAGTCACTCTCTTTCTACTTGTACGTGACAAAACTTTGATAATTTCTTTTTCATATTTATTCATACAGAGTGAAATTTCTCTCGCTCAAAGCGAAGTGCAATGTTGCCAGATTTTATTTACATTTATTTTCCATAAAGCAAGCATTTGTCGTTTATTTCAGAAAAAAAATATGTTTTTATATGTAAAGCAAAGCAGAAAAAGAAATTCCATTGAAAACTGCAACAAACATGAAACATAACAAGCTAGTGTCTGCCCACGCAATTGTTGCAAAGGTTTTGTGTTGTTTGTCAATATGGTCAACGCAAAAAATACACGCGGAAATGACTCAATCTAACTTGATCTGCTTGGGACAACGACGGCATTAAATTAAATGGTCTCTTTTTGCCGTGTGTTCAAACAGGCATAACAGCAATGAAAATCACTTACAGCAATAATAATATCAAATTGAATGTGTATAGCAAGCATTCGGATGACATTCAAAATAAAAATAATTATTATTTTTTCACTGTTGCCAACTTATAAATGACAGACGAGTAAAAGAGAAAGAATAAATTGACAACTATTGGCTTCTCTCATATTTTTTATTTGTAATTACAACAAAATAATATAACGAAAAGGAAATTCATTCCGCCCTGATCTTTTTGAATTAAAAAAAAAAGAAGATTTTATCGCAATTTCCTTTCCCGCTATATATTGTTATATCACTGCTGATGTAAATTTCGTATATTATCTATTAAAGCAGAGATACATGTGTGTGAAAAGAGAATTAAAAAGCAATTTTTTTCGCTGAGCTCATGCTGTTAATTTTACCAATGAAAAATTCTCACTATTAATTGCTTCACTTCTAGTCATTTGCCTAGTCACACATATACTAACACAAACGTTGTTATTCACATGACTTTAATTAGACATTAATTCAAAATTAATGAAAGCCGGCGAACGAGGAGGATAAAAAGAATAAAAAATGAAAATTTAATTGAATCACTCAATCTATTGACTCTGACCATATGGCACTCACTTTTTTTTTTTTTTTAAATCACATTTATGTGTCCTTGACGTACAGTCAATTTTGTTTTTGTCGTTGAGTAAACTCTTTTTACTTTTTGAGGAAAAGAAATTTTTTATTCGTTCAATATGCAACGAGACTTCCGCTTGACACGCGAAAAGAAATCATTAGTGAATGAAATTTAAGTTGTTTTTAATTGGTGTTATCATGAGCACTTAGACACTCTTGAAAAAGTCACTTCAACTGCTGTCATGGTACTAACATGATAAAATGCCATCTTGTAACCTTCAATTATGTATATTTTAAAGTGAGCATGAATGTGAATGAGGAAATTATTAAAAAAAAGAGAGAATAGAAATGAAAAGTGTAAGAAGGAGATGTCAACGTTAGCACTTAACAAACCATAGAATTTCATGCTAATTTACATGTTCACTCATTATATTTCTTCCCTCTCTTTTCACTTAACTATGTGTCATGCATTCACATTAGCTTATTAAATTTTTCTTAGAACCTAGACGAGGAGTCTTTAATAAATACTTATAATGCCATGACAACCAATAAATGGCAGCGAACAAAAAATCAATTTCTCTTCAAATTACTTTTGATTATTGCATAATGATAAACATTGTTTGTATGCATGAAAATGTCTATAAATTGAACTTAAATGGAATACTTAACTCAACATGCAAAAAGACGTCGTTCATGACAACCTTACTGACATTTTAGTATAAATTGGCTAAACTTTTGTAAGTTGCACAAATATACACAATTATCCTTCGTTCAATGGCCTATCTTGTTATTTTCATGTCAAATTAAATAGTTTAAATGTGTGATTTTGCATAAAATAATTCAAAATAATTTTCAACAGAGTGAAGTGAATGATTCTCTAACTTCTTAGTTTATTTATAAATAATTCAGCATTGATTGTCGTAAGTAGATGTGGTTGTAACGTGCGCTCATAAATTAATCATAATTGATGTTCGATTACGGCAAAAGAGAATTTTGTCGCACGCGGGTCAGACAAGTGTGTACATTGAGTGAAGGACGTTCGTTGCGAAAGATATTAAATTTTGTTCTTTTGCAAAGGTCACAGAACGAACATATTCTTCATACTTTTCAATAATAATAATAGCAAATACTTAGCTAAAATGCGTCATTATTCTTTATTTGTTCATAAATTACATAACAGCTTCATTAGAAGGTTGCTACTGCTACTATACAGAGATGGATGGTTAGTGTTCTGTAAAAAAAATTCTAAGCAAGTGTGTGTAGTGTTGGAAGCAACAAAAGCGTTTCGATACACTGATTATATATATATATATATTGCCACGTAGCCGGCAGAATGAGGTATCGTATTAGAAACACAAACATAAAAAGAATTGGGTAGTAAAATTTTCGCTCTCTGTCGATCGATCGAGCCGTCAAGGTTAATATAAGGGTGAGAATTGGAGAAATAAAATTTCTTGACAAAGATTTCAAAAATATCCGACATTTTGCGTTGTTGGCGAGTAGTGGTGGGCGCATTCACTCAAGCGCTACTCTCGTACTAATGAATGCTATTTGTGTTTACTCTCCACCATATATCGAGTAAACGAAATCACATCCCAAACCATTTCAGGATGGGGGAGAAAGAAAATCCAATAGCATTATCTTGAAAATGTAGTTTTACCATTTCATTCCATTCATGTGTTATTTTTTTTTCTATCCATGGTGAATGCTTTTTCTCATACATATATTGGAATCGATATTATCTTAATGGTCGAGCGAGAGTAAGTAAGTAAAGAATAACCACAATGTTTGCTTAGCAGCTAATGGCTCGATCGATGCTCACTTGCTTCTTTGAATAGCTACATATCGTGATTTTTCTTACCATGCCAATGTACATGTGAGACGAGTAAAGAAATATGGACCCAGGAAAACATTAACCTGCCATGAGACAGCAGCAGCACATCAAAAAATTTCTATGGGAAACGAGCAAGAGAAATCTTAAAGTCACAAAGAAAGAATGAAACTTTCTCACTTGAAGTTGAAGTGAAGAAAGAAAGAAAGAAAATTGTTCTTTTAGCAATTCATCGTTGAGACTATAGCAGCAGCAGCACAAATACAAATTCATCAGATAGAGAGTATGAAACATCACATTCACTAAAACTTTTCTTCTTTTACCGTGTATATCCATTAAAGAAAAAAAACGGAATTCGCAGCAATGTGTATGTTGCTCTTGTGTATTTTTTTTTGCCCATATTTCCAATCCACCGAAAATAACAAAAAAAAATATAAAAGAAGTAAGTAAGAGAGAAAAAAATATACTTTATGTATACATGCTCGTCTTACGAATGCGCTAGAGCGAGAGAGCGCAATGCTTGAAAATTTTTTCGCCACGAGTGCGAATGAAACAGAGCGAGTTAGCAAGAAGGCAAGGGAAAAGTGAAACAACAAAATGGTTCGTGTCGTCTGTTCATGAAACATTCGGCTATGTAAATGCTTTTTATAAATATCGTGTATATACGGAGCGCAGGCAAGCAATCGCTATATTCTCTCTTCTTTTTATATATACACATATTTTTTTCTTCTATATCGTATTAAATGATGAATTTTTTTGCCTGCTCGTGTCGACTTTTATGGAAACATTCGACTGCTTCGGGTTGTATTATTATTTTCTCGTTTTTCTCGCTTTTGCTATATGTATAGTTACGGCCCGAATGGAAACAACAAAAACTGGCTCTGGCTCTTGTTGTGTATACATATACACACCAAAATGGAATTATTGTTATATACATTTCGGGTTATTATTTTTATAATACCAACTTTTTTTTCCTCCTCTTCTTCTTCTTCACCGTTCATTCTTTTTTGGAGTTCTTTTTCTTACTCTCACTCGACTTGGTCTCGTTCATTCGCTGGCTCTGTATACATCATCAATTTTTTTTCTTCATACATGCTGCTGCTGTGCTGCTACTATCTAGCAATTGCAAAGACGATGATTCGAATTCAGAAAAAAAAGTAATGCTTAAATTGAAAGTAAGAATTCATGCAATTCCTTCTGTGGTCATAAATAAAAAAATGACCTGGAACACATACTACATAGTGTACAGACAGGAGAGAGAATGGATGATGGGAAAATATTTTTATTATATAGGAAGAGAGTGAGCAAAGTCAGGAAGGGTGAGAAATAATTTTCTCGACGTTCTCTTAATGACGACGACAACGTTGAAAAAGAAGACAGCGGATTAACATCCCTTTCAATTTATTCCCAAAAAAAAATTACTTTTATACATCGTAAGTAAATAAGGGAGTTGAGGAAGAGAAATGGTAGCACCTTGAGAGTCTGATGTGAAAGAAACAATAAATAAAATGAAGGCTTACCTTTGAAAGTGTTCCCTTATTCGATCTTCGCGTGTATTATCGGGTAAATTTGCAACCCAAAGATGACGAGTCTCGCGAACCATTTTGCCACAATGTGGGATTCATGGAGGAGGCCTTCACGCGCGTAAAACGGACACACGAATTTCACTTAACTCTCTCTCTCTTTCACAAAAACAATGCTTTGTGCGCGTCCTTTATCGAAAATTTGCGATTTTCTTTCCCTTCTTTTTTTTCACCAACACTCTTTTTTTATATTTTTTCTTCTTTTTTTGACAGTGACGCGACCGTTTTTTTTATGCTTATCTTGAACGATCTTCTTCTCTATTTTTTTTATATTTTATTTGTTTCGCGTAAGAGATCAATTTTTTTGGAATTATTTCAAGATTTTTTTTCTCTCTCTTTCTTTTTTTCTTCCTTTACTTCTTTCTTTTTTGGCACGTCAGATTTTTTTTTTTTCTTTCGCTCTCTTTTTACACTGGGTTTGAAATTTTTTTACAAAAAATTATTTCTTTGATTTTTCATTCACTTCATTTCTGCTTTCTTTTTTCATCGAATAATTATAGATTTTTCCATATTTTTCAATTGCGTACAAGCACTGTTATTCCTCTTCGAGTTTTTTGTTTCAATAGCTTTAGTTTCTTGTGACACAATTTTTTCGCTTTACAATTTTATACACACTGAAAAAATTTCAAAATTTGGCTTGAATAAATAAGAAAATAAATTTTACCAACAACATTCACTATGAGAAATTCATTTCAAATTTGCTCTTTTCGATGAAGAAAAAGAAATTTGAAGAAATTTTCTCACTTTAATTCACTTTATAAACAATATTTAAGACTGCTGGTGGCTGTAAATAAAAAGGAAATCCTATTTGAAGGAGCTTCCTTAATTCGATGTGATATGATGCTGCAATAAAAGGAGCAAAATTTGCTTTTTTTTCCTTTATAAATGAGATTCGAAGCCGAAAGTGATTCTCAATACACAAAAATTAATTTTTTCTCTCCTTGCACTTACACTCTTAATTTAATTTTCTCAATTTTCTTCTCTGATGTTCTTTTTTCCTTCACTTGCTTCACGTTCTTATGATTGTTCATTAATTTTAATTTATTTTTTTAAATTTTTTTATGCTTAAAATTTGTATTTGAAAAAAATCACTTAATTTTCCTGCTAGTTCATATTCACTGTCTCTTCACTGAACTTCACTACTCGACTGACGATTTGTGACTGAGATGAATTTGCAGGTGTTAGTGTTTGTTGATATGTTTCTACAATACAATCACTGACATCAACCATTACCATTTGTTCATGTGTGCGTTGAACCGCTTATGTTTGACAAACAAATGTATTAGTGCGAATGATTTACTTTAAAATTTATTTTTAGATCGATTTAAAAAGTTTTTAGCAATTTTTTCATTACCTGAGAATTCATTAGGTCAAAATCTATCCATTATTTGCATTTATTTTTAAAATTAATTCTCAAATGAGTCATAAAATGTGAAATTATTAATCATGCTTGTTGTATTGAGTCATTCTAGACACCATTTTAAAAAATTCATGACAGTTAATGCAAAACGGTTCAAAATAGATGCATATTCTCTTCGCTCAATTTTTCTCACTGCACAACTCTCAAACTAAGCAAAATTGCAAGTGCACAAGACTCAATTGCTCTATTCGAAGGGAAATTTCTGTGAAAAATTATTGCGTAAGATTTTATTTGCAATTTGTCGCTTGATTTGCGTTTAAAGTGTAATTTTTTAGAGTTTAACGATGGCAGGAAAAACATCTCATCAAAATATCTCGCCAAACCTACCAGAAGGCTTGCGACGAGGTATGGAAAAGTTTCAAGTGAGTTTAGTTGTTGAAAATTTTATTGATTTTATTGAAAATTAAAATTTATATTCTTTATAGGCTCCAAATAATATTCCAATTCATTTGAAAGGTTTGTTAGTGCTATGATGAAAGTGATTTAAAAATAATATAAAAATAATTTACAGGTGGACCATTTGACAGAATTCTTTTCGGTTCAACTGTTGTTCTTTGTGGTGTCGGTATTGTCTCATTGGCTCATTTCATCTATTCCATGGCTAAGAAGAAGGAATAAAATAATGTCATTTCAAATTAATTGTCATTAAAAATGTTTAAAATAAAGTGATAGATGAAACATGAAAAATTCTTGACTTCATTTTTTAACAGAAGATTTTTATTTCAAATATTTCCAATGCAAAAAAAACTTAGTTCAAAGATATACCGCAATTTACTGCAGCGTGACAGTCAGTTCTTTGTAAACATTTCAAGAAAAATAGAGAAAATTTAAAATCTAGAAAAATTATTTTTAACAATTCTATGATAATGAATTTAAGCTGAATTAAGAAGAATTATGATTAGACTGGATGTCACAAAAAAATTTTTGTAATAATTCATTTGAAGTAAAAGCTAAGTCGTAAATTAAAGTAGAAAGCAGACCATAAAATAAAATTAAAATGGAATGTGAAGATAAATCAATGGAAAGGCAAAAATTAGTTCAAAATGATGAGGAAGATGACACGCTTCCAACTAGTGCAACTCAGTCAAAAACGCCCATTAGTCCACCAAACGTAGTGAGTAATCCTTCTTATCTAAATTTCTCTCAAGGCCACCACCCATAAATTTTTTTTGTAGGTTTATTCAGCTACTAGTGACTCACATTCACAGTCATTAGGTAAAACAAGTAGTGAAGCTAAATTAAGTTATGTCAATGAACGAAAATCAATTGAACTGGAAAATGCCCGAAAAGCAAGCGTTGAAAGAAAGAAGAAGATGCTAAAAGGTAATTTTTATTTTCCGTGAAGCCACACACAAGTACACTTGAGAGAGTTTTAGCTTTAGTTGTTTATAATTTTATATGATTTTTATTTCGTTTTATATTTTTGTTTTCTTTTTTGGTTTTGCCATGACTTTGAATTAATTTTATAATTTGTCAAGATTCTGAGTTGAATTCATCGGACAATAGTAGTAATATGATAAATTTAAAGCGTGACGATCAAGTAGTAGATATTGAAATGCATGAAAAACAATTATCATCTTCATCACACAAAACACCTCCTCCATCACTTCCCCTTAAAACTACATCACATCCGATGCTCAACAAAATTGCATCGAAAAATAGCATTTCAAGTAGTTTACATAATTTTGCTACAAGAAATATAAAACATCATACTTTTGATAATCAAGGTTTTCAAGATGTCAAGAACATGGAGAAGAATCTTATATCATTGCTAGATGATTTTCACAATGGTGAGTTTTTAAACTAGAATATGAAACTAAAAAAATTCGAAAATGAAAGTTTTTGTTTCTAAATTTTAAATTATCTCAACTAGTAACTGAGCTATAATTCAATTTGATTTCAACAATTTTTTAAGCTCAAATTTTTATGAAAATTTTTTTTCTATTTTAACGAGCTTTTCGAAATTCAAAAATTTTGTTTTCGAAAATAATTTACTTCCATATTCACTATGAAAATTTCTTAAAAAGGGAAAATAACTCGGACGAAAAACGAAGAAATGACAAAAATAGCGATAATTTAGGAAAGAAATATGACTTTTAAATTTTCTCAATAATTTTAGCATTTTAGCTCTATTTATGTATTCAGATCAATTCAATAATCTCATATTAAAGTAATCCTAGTAGTAAAAGAGCTATAAAACTTCTTTGAATTGAGTTTTTTGAAATTTTATACAAAATCTTTCTTTAAAAACAATGAAAAAAATAACAAAAGCTAAAGATTTTTAAAAACTTTCATCAGAGTTATTTTCCCTTGATTTTTCATAAAAGATAATTTATAAAAATTTCTCTTTAGGAAAACTTCGTGCATTTTCCGGGAGCTCAATGAACGAAATGAAAAATATTCGTGATCAACAGGAGAAACTTTCAAAGTTGCATTTTGATTTAGGAACAAATACAAGCGAAACAAAGAGCTCAGCAGATCACATGGCACAACTTGTGCAGCGACTAAATGAAATTTCGCATTCAATAGAAAAACTAAATTCGTCGAATGCTGAATAAATAAATTTAAGTGAATGAGACAAAGTTATAGTGATCAAAGTCTCCTAATGCCATTCACTATTTATTTATCTAAATAAAATATTATTTCTTTTTTGTATCTATCCAAACAGTGTTTCATTTTATTTTTAAAAATCATTTTCTTGTTATATAAATTACTACAAATTTTATTTCTTTTTCTCAAAAAAAAAAGAGAGATAGAGAATTTTCTCTCTTTAACAATAAAGAAAATGTGATGAAAAAATGAAAATATAACAGAAACATTCTTAATCTTACTCATTGTCAAAGTAGAATTAAAATGTCTTCAGAAAAGCAGACCACACACCGTAGTAATGAAAGAAAAAAAGTGATTGCAAATAAATGAAGCAATTTCATGCTGATGTTAGTAGAATAAAAAAATTGTCGATGATTAGAAAACTTGAACTCGATGATTTTCGCGATCGCAAACTAAAATATTTCCATTAGAAAGGACAGCAACACCTTCGAGACCTTTAAATTCAGACTCGCCACTGCCCCATGATCCAAATGCCCGTAAAAAGCTATTTTAAATAAAAAAATAATTAAAATGATTCAACAATAATAAATATTACGACCACATACCTTCCATCTGGATGAAAAATCTGTATGCGATTATTACCCGAGTCAGCTACACAAATATATCCACTCTCATCGACAGCAACACCTCTGCAAAAAATTTCGAGGAATTTACAGTTGGCATGTCATAAAGCATCAAAAAGAAAAAGAAAAATACCTTGGAAATTTAAATTCTCCCTCTTGTGAGCCTTCTGCACCGATCTGTGATAGCACTTTTCCGTTTACATCAAAAATCTAAAATTAGAAACATTTTCTCATGTTACGGCGTCGTCTACTACTTACTAATATATGTGATCTACTTCTTCTTCTTTTTCATCATCACTCACCTGAATGCGATGATTATTTGAATCAGATACAATGACGCGGTTTGTGTTTGACACTGCAATATAATGAGGATGCTCCTAGAGATAGAAAAAGAAAATTGTAAATATTTCAAATGTTATGACGCGAACATTAACTTACGAGTTGTCCTTCCCCACTGCCACATGAACCGAATTTTCCAACAAAAGTGCCATCTGATTGAAAGACCTAATTTAATGAAATAATGAAATTTATTTTAAAATTACTTAATTTAATATTTTTACTTGAATTCTGTGATTTTCTTTATCAGTAACATAGATGAAACCCATAGAATCTGTGCATATGCCCCAAGGATAATTGAATTTTCCATCTGCAGTTCCTTGTGAGCCAAATTGTCTTAAAAATCGACCTAAGAATTTAAATATTAGAAATTTATTTGAAAGTGATAATTTATATTTTACCTGCAGGATCAAAAACTTGAATGCGATGATTATAACGATCAGCAATGATAAATTGTCCAATGCGATTGATTGCAACGCCTGCAAGGCAATCAAATTCTCCATCACCGTTTCCATATGTGCCAAATTCAAAACGAAATTGTCCATTGGCATCGAAAACTTGTACTCGATGATTACTGCTATCAGCCACAGCGATTATATTATCGGGTCCACTTCCGACCCCGCGTGGCCAAGTGAATTTTCCAGGTTCGCTCCCTCTGCCGCCTATTTGCATAATTTGTCGTCTCTTTTGGAGATACTGAGTTCTAGGTGTGCAATATCTAGTACTGGTATCTTCCGTATCGACGGCTTGATGCTGCTGTTGAATAGGAGAGGCGAGGGAGCTTTGCAAGTTTTTTGAATCGTCGTCAGAACTGTGCATTTCATTTGCTTGGCGCAAAGGTAAGCCCAAGCTAAGTCGTCTGCTTGCAGACGATGACGCTGATGAAGGCGATGAAGAAGAAGCTGCAGATGCTGAACTGTAGCTTGAAGCGCTTGGCACTGTACTGCTACTACTCGCGCCATAACTGCTTTCACGAGGACTATCTTTCGTTGACGATCGACTTCCGTATTTGTTCTTCAAATAGCGTGCCCATGAACTCAATGCCTCTTTATTTTCTTCCGCACCTCCGCCGCCCCTATCTGGCGAATTTTCTCTCGATTTGAGAGCATGTGTTGATCGACTACGTGACAACTCACTACCACCCGATGTCATTCCATATCTGAAAAAGTGTGAAAAGATTCATGTTTTAGTTTTCGATGCTGTCAGTCAATGGACATCATCAATTTGGCTTATAATAGTATACGACACGGCAAATGCATGCAATTTATAATTAAGCCCTCAGTGAGAGTGAAAAACCGATTTTTGTTGATGAATGAAAATATTAATTAAAAACTTATTTCACATGAGAATAATGAATGTGTGTAAGTGTGTGTGTTGAAAATACCTTGATGCGAGATATGCGCTGGGTGATTGAGTGGTGGGTGAAACGGGTTCGTCTAAATCGTCATCATCATTTCCAAAATTATGCGAAGATCGACTTCTAGCCAATTTATTACGACGCTCTTTCAATGCCATATATCTGCTTCTTCCTGTACCATATTTGCTGTCAGAATCTTCGTCTAGATCGTCCGGCTGTACAGTAGCTGAGGTTTTGCTTTTATTCAAAAAGCGACTAGAGTAGCTGTATTAGTACACAATTGAAAGATTATCATGAATAGTTTCTTCTTGAACCGAATTTTTTTTTTATAATTGGTTAATCAAGAAGCTAAGGAATAATCTATTAACGGTCTTTTACTTTTTGAAAAAATTTAAAATATCCAAATTATTTAAAATTTAAAAAAACCGTTAAATTCAAGGAAAAATCATCTTTAACTTCTTATGGTTAATAACTGAGAAAAAGAGAAGGTAAAAACTGATGATTTATGCTTGCTTGTGTAATTTTGTGTCAAGTGTGCGTGTATGAATATGTGTTGTGCATTGGGTATTCAAAATTAAAGAAAAATTAAATTTCTTCGAATTCTTACATACCTAGACTCTTCCGGTGGTTCATAAGTTGGCCGAGAACGTGTACTATAACGAGATGTTTCATTCTCTTTGTCAGCTGCACGAGAATAACTGCTTGTCGGTGGTTCATAGCGTGATCTTGTTGGTGTAGAGGATTCTTCAAAGCTTCTACGATTTTCAGTTGCAGCGGAATCTCTCAAGATGCCTGCACGTGTTGTTGGAGTAGATGAAGCAACAGCTGTCGTTGCAGAACGTAAAGGAGTTGATGTAGAAGAAGCTGCCGAAGTTGTACTTGGTTTCACTTTCGTCTCTTCTTCTGTTTCCGACTCTTCTGAGCTTGATTCTTCTTCGCTCGACGATTCTGATTCTTCTTTTTGGGGTGGGGTGACGGTTGTTCGGGATTGTGACTGGAGAAATCGACTCTGAAAGGGCTTCTTCTCTGTTTCTGATGGTGGAGTTGTAACAGCGGTTGTGGCTGTTGAAGCGCCGGGTGTCCGTGTCCGAATTGGAGGAACTTCAGCTGGTCGAGCACTACCATGTCCTGATGAAGCAGCATCACTTGAACTTTCAGCCGATGAACTCTCACTACTCGATCGTACAGGCGTCGCAGTAGCTATTGTTGATGATGCTCTTGTTTGTGGCGGCTATAAATAGAAAAGAAATTATTCGGTAAGTTAAAAATAGCCGATCAAACAAATAGGTCATAGATCTTTCATTCGTTTGAAACTTTACAATTCTACGCACAAGAAGTTCTCAATGTCATACACAACTTACTTCACTTTCTTCCGTTGATGATGCTGCAGTAGTTTTCTTTAAAATTGATGGTCGATCAACTGATGGTCGCTCACTTTCAGTTGTTGTCGTTGTATTTGAACTTGACGCTTTGTTCTCTTTCTTTATTCTTTCGATTTCATCTTCTGATTGTTGACGAGCGGCCTGCGGTCTACGTGCAGGAGTTGTCGCTGGTGGTGCTGTTGATTTTACTTGAACTTGAGGAGTCGGTGCTACTGGTGTCACTGGTTTGGTTTCCTTTTTTTCACGCGGTTTGTCCGATTCTTGAATTCTTTTCATTGCATAAGGCGAGTCGAGAATTCGAAAAATTCCCGAAAGCGGTCCTTTAGCTACATCTTCAGTACTTGTGATTTTTTCCTTCTCCTTTTCACTTTTCACCTTGCTAGATTCGTTTTCATCTTCGTCTTCATGATGACCGCGGTGGAAACGTGAACGAAATCGATTTTTATTAGACGATCGTGATGAAGTTGAATCATAGTGTTGATCCTCATTGTAATCATAGCCGCCATAACGTGAATCTGAGTGCTTGTCTTGTGATGGCTTTGGACGTTCACCAAATTTACGTCCACCAAGTAATGGTTCATCATCAGCATTGAATGCCTCTTGTTGTTGACGAAATTGTGTGGCTAAACGATGATCACTCTTTGATCTCATGATGCCAGACACACTTGGCTGTAGCAATGGATTATTTTGTGCTGATGATGCCGGATGAATAAAGTGCAAATCACCATATGCTGTCAAATTGTTAACAAGCTGATTTAAATCACAAACCATTGAGAAGCGAATTCTTCGACTATAGTCAGAATTTTCTGTCTCAAAATTACGAATAAACTCAACAGTCTTCAAAAATATTTCCTTTGTATCCATTAGCTCACAATCAGACCATTCCACAGATTCATTCATGTATTTTTCAGCCAAATCGCAATTACTTGTGATGTTGCTAATTTCCAACTCAAGGTTGTCCTTTAAAGTTGACAAATTTTTCATTTCATTTGTAACATATTTGTCCATTTCATTGCGAAGATAATCAGTACGATCTTTCACTGCTTTCGTGAGTCGTCTGTAAATTTCATCGATCTCTTCTGCAACACTTTGCGAATTTGTTTGCATATTTAATGTATTTTTTTCAACAACAGATAAAATGTCTTGCAAACGATGAATGCCACGACGAATTTGATTGTTAATGCGATTTATTTCACGACGCAAAATATCCATGTGTGCACTTTTACAGTCGGGACAAATTTTCTTCTCGCAATGCATGCACAAATTACAATAAGATTTTTCTGAGCACACATTGCATCGCTCCATGACTTGACCTGTATTTTAATAATTCTAGATAAATATTTAAAGTTAGAAATAGTCATAGAATGCATACCTGAAGTTGGATCAGGCAAATCACCAGTAATTTCAATGTGCAACTCCAAAAAGCGTTGCAATGTGACGTTAGTGGGAAAACCCTGAACTCCATTGTATGGGATTCGATGTTCAGCTAAGAAAAGAAGGGACAAGTTACATATGTAAATCTTTCATCATTTTATGAAATAATCACCTCGACACTCGGGACATTTCACTTGTCTACGGACATAATCTGTCAAACCTACATTTTTTTTTGTTGTTTATTATTCACGGGAAAGAAAAGAAGAACAAGTAATGAGTAATGAATTTTCTTTTTAATTTTAAAAAGAGAACAATGAAGATTGATAATTGGGAAAATTTTGTGATGAACGTTCACGTGCGCAGTAGATAATAAAGAATCGTTGACATTTTGTGTTCAGATAAGTAGGAAGAAGGAAACAATTAAAAGGGCATGATCGAGCATGTGATAAATATTTGCGCGCACATGAATCAGTTAGAGGAGAGAAAAAAGTGTAGGTGTAGGATGATGATCACATACCGTCCATGCATGGTTCCATGCAGAATGAATGCTGACATGGCAGTAGTTTAGGATTTCTGTATCGATCTAGACACACGCAGCAGGTTAATAACTGCTCAAATTGTTCCATTTTTTATGTCACTGGTAGGAAAATGAATTTTTCTTTTTAAAATTTGTCTCTTTTTGTTCACTCTCTCTATTTTCTCTCAACACCATTCGAAACGTAAAATTTAATTTTTTTCTTTTTTGCTCTTGTTTTTCTTTGTTTAAGAGACGTAATTTTCAATACGTCACTCTTTCATTTAAAAATAGACTATCTCTGAGAAAATTGTTCGGTGCCGCATTTTTCAATGAAATTTTTTTTACTGTACAGAAAGAATTTTTATTTTTTCTCTCTTTTTCAAAAATCTTCATCTTTTTTCTTCAAAGACGGGAAATATTTTCATTGAAATAAAGAATTGGCGAAATAAAATTTAATTAATTTTTCGTTTTGAATGTCCATGAGAGATTTAACATGCAGAGTAAAATAAAATGAGGAGTTAAGTGTTGACACATACGAGTATCGCATTAGAAGAATTTTTTTAATGATGAATTCGTTTCTTTTGCTAAATTTTTTTCTTTTTCTTCTAGTTATAAAATTTCTCTTTTTTCAGTATCATAATTAAATATCACAACTGGTTTTTTGGAAGCACACTGGCACTAGGTAATTAACATACAATTGTACTAATTTAATTATCTGGAAATATTTTTTCTACAAAAGATTTTTCCTCTTTCCTTTCTTTTTATATAAAAGATCTTTTTTTTTTTCACTATTACGGGACAACCAAGAGCGATTTTTCCCGTTGCGTTTTTCACGCGTTTCAACTTCGAACTGAGCGAATTTTCCTCTATAGCTCTAAGAAAATTCACTGAAACTCACTACCGACGAAATTTGCCGATCTATTTTTAATAAAAAAAAGATTTCCTACCGTATGAATGTGTTAGTGCGTGAATATTATTTTGTGATGATCGGTGAAAGCATTTCGTTGACGTAGAGCGTTATGAATAAATATCTCACATATCGCTTTCATTCATCCTCCTCGGCAATTTTGCTCCTCGGTATACTGGAAATATTAAAATTCACTCTTTATGGCCGGAAAGAAATTTTTTTATGAGAGTTATGGTCATCTGCATGCAGAAAGAGAAAAAGGAAAGGAATTGGTCAGATATGTTGTGATCATCAGTTATTAATATAACGAATGATTTAATTTTAGAGGTGATGATTAATTCGTACATAAATATCACACCATATTTATTTTACATTCCTTTTGAGAGGGCTCTTTTACAAATAAACAACCACGCTTAGATATCATAATATCATTTTTTTATTTAATCAATTATTCAGCTTTGTCGTTCATGCATCAAAAATATGAACAAAATCTTGATTCTTTTTATTTTTAGACTTTATTTATTATCAACTTGCTAAATTTAAAACAAAAGAGGACACAAATTAAATCCTAATTAATTCTACAAGGTCATTGAAGCTTCGGAAAAAATCTTGAAAGAAAATACAATAAACATATTTATTGATGAAACTCTCTACTTTGAATGAATAAACTTAAATATGAAGGCATGAAATATCATTTTATAATAAATTATAAACTGTTAAATTCTATGTTTAAATGGATTATGCATTATCAAGCTAAATAAATTTTTTATAAATAATTACAAGCATATTGATGCGTATAGAAATGTTTATTGTTTGTATTCAAAAATTTTCATATAAAATTGCCTTTCTGTCGAGTGCTTTTATTGATTTATGATCCAGACATCGCTAAAAGGTTTTGATGATTGGAGTCAAATTTAGGCTTTTTGTTCAAATTATAAAATGATTAAATTAATATTTTGCATTAATGTTATCAAAGATCATTGAAATTCGAGGTTTGTTAAACTAGCTAGAAACCTTTTAGCATGTTATAAAACTTTTATTCTTAGCTACTAATAATGAATACACCCAAAGAAATAATTAGCAATAATATTTTTGATTTCTAAAGAAAATTAACAATATCAATACTTAATTTCAAACTAAATATTATAATTGTAGCAATTAACAATATTATTGTTAATTTTAAACTACAATTCTATTTGTTAATTTTAACAATTAAATTGTTAATTTTTAACTATTGAAATTGTTAGATTTAACATTTTAATGTTAAATTTTTCAAACAAAAAATTTTAAAAAATTTTTAGCAATAATAATTTTTGATTTCAAACATTATTATTGTTGATTTGCGGTCACCCATCTAAGTGAGTATTGAGTATGATGTTGCTTAACTTTTTGGTCCTGGTAATTTCCTGTTGTCCTATATTTATGTTTTATATTTATATATATTTTTTGCTAAAAACAGTATAACTTAATTTTCATTTATGAAATTTGAATGCCAACTTTTAAATGCTTGCAGTGAATTAATGACATTTATATTAAAGTTTCTTTTCGATTTTCAAATATTTTTCAAAATTAACAATAATAATTGTTAGTTTTGCAATTATTATATTTAGTTTGAAAATAACAATGAATATGTTTAAAATTAACAATTTTAATTGTTAAAAAAATTAACAATAACTATGTTAGAAATTAACAATAAATTTTTAATTTAAAAAATTATCGTTATGTTCTAAAAATTCAATTTTAAGCATCATTATTGTTAAATTTAAAGATTTCATATTTGATTTAAGGTGCAATAATTTAAAGATTTTAATTG
>JACWBX010001045.1:0-19705 GCA_014622435.1 Polypedilum pembai
AATAAATGTCCAAAATAACCCAAAGTAGCATTAAAAAGTCGCTCTGGTGGCCATAGATTGAAAGTAAATATTACATGTTATACATTGTTGAAAAGGTCGTATCTTTCTAACAAGATATCAACCATATTTTTCTGATCAATTATTGAAAAGTTATGAATTTTCAAATATAAAGACATAAGATAGATATGATTTTAAGGGCATAGAACCCAAGAAATTTAGTAGTTTTCAAAAAATTTATTTTTTTCGTTGTTTACAAGCAGAAATAAGATTAAAAACCTAATAAAATAACTTTTTCCAAAAATATAGATTTTTTGGTACCGAGTACCTAACAACTCTGTTCACATATAAAATGAACGCGAGAACTTTTTTCTGCGAGAATGGATGAGAGAAATGTTATTTTGTACCAATTTTCTACATATCAACTCAATGACATATAAATAAATGTGCAGTCAAAAAAGTATTAGTCACTTTTAGTGAATAACACTTAGAGAATGATAAATCATTACACTTGAAAAAATTGAGAATGATTGGGCGGAAAAAGCGGAAAATTGAAGTAAAGGGAAGGATAAGATAAGAGGATGAATAATTGATGGAATATTCTTAAAAAAAGGATTCTTTAGAGAAATTTTAAAGGAAATTGAAATTAATTATTAATTGAAATCAGAGTTGTTAAACTACTGATCCGTAGCTAGTAGCCAAATGGCTACTGAAACCATTAGCTACATTTTAAAAAGTAGTTTTTAGCTACAACAACCATTTGGCTACTGTTGCAAAAATCTACCATAGAAAGTAGCAAAAAGATTTTACTTTTACGACTCTGATTTAAATTAAAATGTTAATGAAATTTTTTGCAGTTTTTTTTAGAGTTTTAGAGTACTTTTTAAAATTATAAATTGAAATACAAAAATAAGAAATCAATTGCAATTTTGATTAAATATAAAAATCTTACAATGATCGCCAAACTAGTATTTAATCCAAAAAAGAATAACACAAAACGTCTTAAAAATAAGTTAAAAATTTATTTTAATTCCTAAAAATTCTTTAAGTAAGGAAATGGTTAAAATGTAAATTTAAGACCATTTTTTCATATTCTAACGTAAATGAAAATCAAGAAGTTCAAGATATGAATACAAGAAGATAAAAGATGAAGATTAACCGCTAGCTACAGTTGCTACGTACATATTTTGAACATCATGTTTATCAACTTTTATCCATCTAATAAAAGAAAAAGGGCAGGAAAGAGAGTAAATAAATAAAAGTCAAAGTACAATTTTTCTCATCTTTTTTCACAACTTGAATTCGCTGTGGATATTAAAGTAAATGATTTGCATGAATTTTACATCTTATTTATAGAATAACATATGTAATAAAACATTCAAAAAAGGAATGAAGTTTAAAGATTGATTTAACTTACTTGAAAGGTTGTTTACATTAAGATATATGGGTGTTTTTGCTAGAAGCAAGAATAGCTTAACATAAATTTTCTGGTTCGATGGTCAGGAGCTAAAATTTATATGAGGATGTGACTTTAAGGGTTGAAAATAGTTTCTTAAGAGATTAAATTTTTGAGTGGAAGTCGTTTAGTTTGAAAAATATTAAGAATATATTTAATAATAAATGAATTGGTAAATAAGCAACAGATATAAAAATTCTTTAGGAAAATAACTTATTAACTTGAATTTGAAAGTTTTTAAGTGTTGTTTAAAGTTTTAAATTCTAGAATTAAAAGAATATTGTTCAAATTATTAGGAAAAAAACTTTTAGCAATTCTTAACCAAAACAAAAAATAAAAAATAAACAATTTTTTGAGAATATGGTAACTTGAAAGCTTTAATTCAACAAGTTCATGACTAAATTATTTAATAATTCAATAGCCAAGAACAAACTTTCTTATATATTCAAGTATTTCTTTTTACTTTAAGCAAAGTCAATGAACATCTTTCTCTTTGAACCTTTACTTTTATAAAATAATAATTTGAAATTCCAATCAACAACCTTGAAAAGAAAGACAATTTTTTTTTTGCTCCAGCAGTGAATACATTAAATGAAAAAGTCCCTAAAGAAAATTGAAAAATTATAAGAAAAGGAATTTATATGGAGTCAAAGTCAGTAAAATTCCCTTAACATTTCTTTACAACAAATATTTATATGTTTACATGCTTCTGCCTTGAGGAGTTGAACGTTTTATGCTTAACAAGAAATTAAATATTTTAATGACAGCAAATAAAAACAAAAAGCGAAAAAACATTCAAGCAGCGACAGTAATAGTAACAAACTGAAATTTCATGGTAAATTAACTAAGATACTTATGAATTTTGAATTAATTTATTGAATTTTTCCAAGAGATTTCCCTAAATGATGGAAAGAGGAACAAAACATGACCGCAAGGCAACAACAATTGTATGTAGATTTTAAATATTCATTAATTAAGCATTCACATTATGTAAAAGATTATCAAATTAAAAGCAATGACAATATTTTTCTATTTTAAATTCTAAATGTTTTTGAAACTTAACGAAATAATTAATTATACCATTATGAAGTTTCTAGTGCAGTGTTGAAAGGTTATTTATTGCTCAGAGAACTTAATTACTCTAGAACATTCTTTCTCATACCATTCAACCGCAAAATGACTCGCTCGTAAAACATTAGAAACGGAAACATGTTTATATGTGAGAAATGGAATTAAGTTAATTAGTATCAGTTTATAGCTCAATGGATGAGTTAAATCAATAAATTATTTTACTTTAAATATAATTAATTAATGGATATTGATAAAAGCTGATCTGATGAAAGGGAATTTATTTGATTTAATGCTAATTAAAGTTGATGTAAGTTCTTTATGCAGCTGACTTATTAATGTAATATTGTTGCATTTTCAGAAAAAGATAATTGTATAAATTTTTCCTTGAAGAAAGTTTCAACTTCACAAGGCTTAAAAAAATCAGTAATACGGTTGTCAGTAATCAGTGACGTTTTGAAAACACATTTTGATCGTGTCAAAATAATATTTTGTTGCACAATAGCAGAAGAAATTCTTAGTGGAAAAGTTTTTGTTCAAAATTTGATCCTGCTTTGAGAATTTCCCATTACAGTTACGATACTCATATTTTATAACTTTTTGTGAGCTATTAATAATAAATAATTTTAATTTTGAAATTCCAATAATGTTGAAGTATGAAGCTTCATTTTTTAAGAATAATTTTCGTTTATAAAGCTTTAGTAGAGAAACCTCATAAAATTTTATCTTTATGTAATAAATGTTTACGACTTCAAAGCTTTTCAACCATTTATTTAGTTTCTTTTTAAATTCTGTATCAATTACAATTCAATCAATGTAATTTTACCTTGAATAATCTTGTACTTTTAATTACACAAACTTCCTTCTTGTAACAATTTTTCATTACAAACGTTGTATTAATTTAACATGAACATTAATGCAGTTCAGTTTGAACTTTACTTAACCTTTCAATAAATTAAAATAGACTCATCATTAAAATATTTATTTTTAGCCTAATGAATGATTTTTTTCCTCTCATCTTCATCATTTTCTGCACAGAACTGCAAAAAAAAAAACAAACTTGCTAGAGTTTTTTTGCTTCGTTCAAAGAGTAAAGTACATTGATCAAACGAACTACATGAGGTTGTCAGCAGGTGAAGTAATTCTATCATTTACTTTATTTAGAAAATTTAAACAATCCATTGAAAATGCTCGATGATAATGTAAACATTGAAAAGATGAAGGGGATAAAAGTCTTGGTAGCGAGAACAAAATAAAATTTGAAATTTAAAAGTTTTGTATGAAATTATCAAAAAACTTTTGTTAGAATTTTTGAAAAATTTGCTTCTTTTTGTAAACTATGAAATATTTTTTTGCTTTATAAGTCTTTAATATCAATATTATATTTAAAATGATTTCATATGTGTGTAGGAGTGAAATTATGACAAAATAATTAGAGTAATATGTGAATGTGCTATTAAGCTTTAAGTAAATGTCATGAAAAAACTTTTGCAACATATTAATAAATACCATCATAATTGAAACCTATTAAAAGCATGCTTTAATAAAAATAAGCCTCTTAATGTTTATCAAAAAATTTCCTTTTTTTTCTTTGATAATGAAAATCACATAAAAAATACACACACGAATTTTGAAAAGTGATAAAGAGAAATAAATTGCTGCGTTTTATATGTGGATAGAATAATTTAATTGAAGGGTTTGGTGCTATGGAGAAGTCTTTAAAGAAGTAATATAGAAAAGTTTTAAAGACAAAAATTCATTAGAAAATAATGAATGTAATTAAAAGCAAAAGAAAAATTCGTAGAAATATAAAATATAAAATCTGAAGAAAAAAAACTTTTTCAAAAGAAATTTTTTGGTTAAAAAAGCTTTTGAAGTTTGTTAAATATCAATTAAAAGTAATTTAATAAAATGTTTTTCATGTGTAAAGATTTTGTCATTAAAATATTCTGTTCAATAATTTAAAACCAGTAATAGAATTTTAATTGAGTTCCAAACCCTTTCATATACAATATATTTTCCTTTTCAGATGTGCACATCTAAGTATGTGTTTGTATATCTATTTGCATTTGATATGAAAATGATTTCGATAACACACAGTTTATTAGTGTAAATGAGCAAAAAAAATATTGAAATGAACTCAGATTTTCGATATTCTCACTAATTTTCTTACTCGTGCTCTCAAATAAATATTCAATATATTCAATGACTTTCATGGGAAACATTATTCACAAAAGAAAAAAAAGTTAAGATTATTGCGTGCTTGAGAGTTGAAGTTTCATCAGATTGAGATGATTTTATACACACATATACAACTCACACAAATAAGAATGTGGAGGAGTAATATGAAAGTCATTTAAAATTCAGATCAGTTGTGCAGACGTTTTCATCACATTGACTTTATTTCATAAAGTTTTGTTTCGATATGAGAGAAATAAATATATATTCAGTTTTATCACTCTAATTAATTGTGTTTTGTTTGCTCTTTTCTCATTTTTATCACATATTTACTTTCTTTAGTTTATTTAGAACATTGAAAATGTTTTAGTGAATAAAATTCGATGGAAATCTGTTAGTGAACTATAATTGATAGCTTTTTATACTTTATTGTATGAAAATATATAAAATTTAGCAATAATACTCGATAATGATTCGAAAAATTGAAAAGAATCAAATTTTATGCAGTAACTTTCTTTGAGAATAAAAAAGTTAAAAACTCACTTCTCAGTGTATTAAGTGTTTTAAATTTGAAATTTATTGAACTCGCCTCTTTTTACCTTTTCAATAGTCCTTCTTCTCTTTCAAAATAAAAACAATTGCCCACTCAAAAAAATTTGATTGATTGACGTTTATTGACCAATAATCTTCTTCCACTTAAATGCACTGAATCACTTCTTGACCGACTTTTCACCTCAACGACCTTCCACATTGCAATCAATCAAAAACAATCCAAATTTAAAGGCAACGAAGAAAATAAAATTTGTCACAGCCGACTATTACATTGACAAAGAATAAAATTTAAAACTTTCTTTTTTGTGTTTGATTATTGCGGTATGTTGTTCTCAAAAAATACAATATAATAAAATACTTAAAAGCAGGCTTATCTGAAGAAAAGTGAAAAGTAAAAGAAGAAGTAGAAATGCTACTTGCTGAGCTGAGTAAGGTACCGTTATACCGTCTAAATAACTTTACTTTTTTCTCTCTCTTTCTTGTTCGCTCTCGCCTTTTTCTCTTCATATTATTATTTCGTTGCAAAAATAATACAAAAAATGCTTTTTGTTATTGTTGTAAGAATGTAGCGCGCAATGATCATGTATGAACGTGTTGAATGTGCAGACACAAAATTCAATTATTCTTGGGTACAAAGTGTTGTTTGGAAATTCATTGACAAATTTTTGGTAGAAGAAAATTCTAAAAAATTTACGAATATTTCTCATTTTTTGTTGTGTTTGCAACTAAAGAATAACAAAAATTGAAGAACAATGATATTGCGAAATTTTACCATTTTTTGAGGATTCTATATTCATTATACCAATTTTGTACTGAAACATTTATTTTATTGTTGTGGTTTTTTTCTTTGCATGTATTTTTAGTTTTATTTATCAGGAATTTTGTTCACAGAATGGTAAAATAGTAAAATAAAATCAATTTTTTGAGAGAGAATAATTTTTATAATGAGTCAGAAATAGTATTTGTTTTGATGTTTTAACTATGTAATGTAAATATTAACAATTTTTGTCACCTATTCTCCCTTGTAACAAAAATTCCATAAATGTTTTTTAAAAAAATTTTATGTAAAGTTAAGCGATTTCAATTTATGATTGACCTTAAAGTATCAATAAAATTTCTGTTAATTCAATGAATTAATTTAAAATTAGTAATAAAGCCTATTTAAATGTAAATAACTTTGCGAAGTTCCCAAAAAAGTTTTATAAAAGTTATTAGTTAACGGTTTTTTGAATTTTAAATTTTATTATTGTTTATATTTTGAAATTTATTGATATTGCTTAAATTATCTACAAACACTTGAATTATCAGTAATTTAGCGTAATAAGTTTAAAATAAAATGTTGTAGCTTCTAATATTTTCTAGTATTTTCAAATTATAAACAAAAGTAAAATGTTTTATAAAAAGCTAGAAAACTTAATCGCAATGATGCATGCTGACTCAGCATGTTTCATGATGACTTATTTTAGCAAAAAACAATTGCCATTCCATAAAAAGGTACGAAAGAAACCGAAAATTGTGCCATCATTGCTGACAAATTCTTTTCGCTTTTAGCAATAATTTCATCTCTTTTATTATTTATTTTTTGAGTGAGTCAAAAACATGTCGAATATTTCTTTCATTACAAGAAATAAAATTGTCGCGACATCAAGAAGAAATGAAAAGGAAATATTTATAGGCAAGTGAGTCCAGTACAAGAGCAGGATACGGAAATTGAATTATTTATTGAGAAAAGATATTTTAAAATACACACCTGAATATTTAAGCAGCGAGCTTTCAAAGTTCAGTATTCATTTAAAATCACAAGAATTTTTTTTCTCTCTTTGTATATTCTTCTCTTTATTTATTTTCACTTTTTGAGATTCTTATCAGATTCTTAACACTTTTCCCATTAGATTTCAATTATTTTCTTACACTTGCTTCTTATAATTTCAATTGAATTTCAACATAACACTTTGTAAATTCTTTTTTAGTTCCGCAATTTTTACACACATTCACATCGGACAAAACTCTAAAGATGAATGAGCGAGAAAGAGAGAGATTTGTGTTATTTTTTTTCTCTTATTTTACATAGCTTTGCAGGGTTCAAACAAATAGGCAGGGTTGTAATATTTGTTTTTTACGGTACTAGTTTCGAATTTTCGAAAATTTACTTAAAAGCTTGACTCACAGCTGTTGCATTGATTTGCGTTTGTTATAATTTTTTCTTTTGATTTTTGAATGAAATGATGAGAAAACTTACTGAAATTTTAAATTCTTTTAATTTTTTTGCAATTTTCAAATGATGTCATTGAAAATTATTATGTAAATTTCATAAAATTTTAAATTTAATTTTTATTCTTTTCTTTCGAAATGTAAACAAAAAAGTTATGATAGAATCAGCTAATCAAAAAGTTCATTTTTTTCGTAAACCGTTTTAACTTTCATACATTTCTTTATGTTGTTATCAAATTAATTTTCTGAAATAAATCGCACGAAAAATTTTTACACAATTTTTTTGCTATACTTACGCCATCTTTTTGAAGCAAAAATATTTAATATTTTTCAGAAATTTTATTTAACTGATTTTTTCAACTGCTTGATTAATTTAATTGAATCATTTGATTTTTCTTCTTTTCACTTCCGTTACATACAATGAATTTGTTTAAAATTCAATTATTGGTTTTTGTACTAGAAATTTTATGCTCGTGAAATTTAGGAGAAATAATAAAATAATTTTGTAAAGAATCAGCTAAATTTTTTGGTACAGAATTAAATCAAATAAGGAAATGTAACTGCCATAATAATTTAAATTAGAATCTAATTATTAAATTATAAGTTCTGACATTTCGGATTGCCAATAAAAGGCAAATCTGAACTCGATTCGAGTCTTTTGCGTTCTTAATTATCAGTCTAGAATGACAATTGTTTTAAAAAGAGTCGAAACTCCTTCTTTAAAATTTAAAATATTTAGTACAGAATTCTTTTAAAAATGTTATTTTATTTGAATTGAGCTGAAATCGATTTAGTCCTATTAAGCCACAGAATCTTCTACTTTTACGAATTTTTAATGTGACTTTATGTGCTTTAAGTTGAAGCTGTTACATACAATGCTATACGTTTCATAGTAAAGAATTAGGAAACTATCATAATTAGTTTGTGCGATTTAACTATACATCATCATAATCTAAAAAGAGCTAGAAAATCAGCAAACAAACATTCAAAATTAAATCCAATGATTACTTAAATCAACACTGTTCTAAATACAAAAACTGTGTATGCATTTAAGTTCTATTATCATCATCATGAGAGACAAAAAGAGAGTGAAAGTGAGTAATAAAATTAAATTAGATCATTACTTTTCATCAGTAGCATTTACAAAACCCCTGAAATCCAATTTAGTTGCGTTCGTATGTAGAGAGAAAAAAGAGAATTCAAATTTTAAATTGTCATCGAAGCAGCAAGTTGCAAGTAAGAAATTCTCTCACATACAAAAATGGAAGAAATTCAAGAAGCATTTCGTGATGCTGATCCATTTAAGACGTGGTGGCCATTTATTATTGCTGGAGTTGTGTTTGTTGTGGCCACAATAAAATCTTACATGGGTGGTCAGCAATGTCCGAATTCCAACAAGATTTCCGATCTAGTTGTTCTCATTACCGGCGCGGATGGAGGCAAGTTTCGCATTCTTAATAATAAATCAATCTAAATAAATTCATTTTAAAGCGACACGTTTTATCCTCATTTCCTTATTTTCCGATTCTCTTTTTTCATGTTTTTAGGCATCGGCAGTGAAATTGTAAAAGAATTGGCAAAACGTGGCGGCCATATTATTATGTGCTGCAAGAGCATTACGAATGGCGAAAAGGTGAAGAAGAAAGTGATGAAAAATTTACCAAAAGCTCGTATTGATGTTCGACATCTCGATTTACGTTCATTCGAAAATGTCAAACAACTTGTTAATTCAATTGGTAAGAATTTAAGAAATTTTTAATGTCGATGAAAGAAATAATTAAATTAAATTTAGTTGATTTTTAAGAAAATAAGTTAAATTAAATGAATTTGATACTTTCCATACAAAAATTTATTTTGCAATGACTACTTTGTTTTGTTTATCAAAAGTTCTCAACCTTTGGTGTAATTGATATTTAATATCCAAAAATTCACGATAAAAATTTTGAGATTTCTTTTAAAAAAAATATTTTTAACTTCAATGCTTTGCTGTTATTTGTTAATGAGAAGAAAAGCCATAAATTCGAATTAATTAAGTGCTAAATTAATCAAGACTTTACGGATTAGCCCCTTTTATTAACTCTCAATTCAAAGGCTTTTAGGTTTTCATTCACTCGCTCAAAATTTATGAACTTTATCTTCCTTTTTGTGTCCTTGCTTCAAGCGAGCACTGTAAAAAGGCCAAAGAAATAAAACTTTATTTTTGCAAGCGTGTTCGCATCGCAAATAAAAAAGAAATGAAATTTTTTGTTAAATGATAAATGCTCTTGCCGAAATCGACCGCAACCAAGTAAAAGTGGGTAATAAATTTCAATAATTTAAGAGTCGGACTACAGCAAGGTGGACGTGTTGATAAATAATGCTGGTGTGACACTTCAACCATTTTCAAAGACGACTGATGATTTTGAGACGCATCTGCAAGTAAATTATTTGAGTCATTTTCTATTGACATACTTGTTGCTGCCACTTTTGAAGCGTTCAAAACAAGCACGAGTCATAAATGTTGCTGCACATGCATATGCTACAGCAAAAATGAGTGTCGATGATCCTTTGGGAATTTCCAATTTGGCACCACAATTTCATTCACGTGATTCCTTTGCCCATTCAAAATTGGCAGTAGTGATGAGCACGAAAAAATTGGCAGAGCAACTAAAAGCAACAGCTGTGACTGTCAATTGTCTTACACCTGGTCTAGTGCGTGGAACACGGCATATGCGGCAATCGCCAATTATGCGGGCCTTCTTTGCCAAACTAATTATTTTTCCATGGATGTGGATTTTCATGAAATCATCCGAGCAAGGCGCACAAACAGCTATTTTTCTCGCCACTGATTCTTCCGTCTCGAGCGTCACAGGAAAATATTTCAAGTGAGTAATTTTGCACGCAAGTTGATATTTATTATTATTATGAAAAAAGCGCGCGTTGCTATAGTTATATGCACGCAAATGTGCCTTACACAGTTATGCAAATTCCATAGTATATCTTGATTTCTCGTTTAGAGCTTTGCAAATTTTCAATGACGAAGTTGATGAGTATTGATATGGAAGTTTTTTCCTGATGATTAGGTGTTTTTGAACTTTCTTTTGTGAATGTGTAGGATGTGTTTTAAATAGAAATATATCAATGATTTTTGCATTTAAGAATAAATTGATAATGAGCAAGGCTTTAGGTTATTTGATATAAAATAAAAAATTACATTTTAAATTTCTTGAACAACGGTCAAACCATGGATAATTTCAATTAAAATCATGATTAATTAAAATAATTTCTTAATTTCACACCTACTCTAAGATGTGAAGATAGAGCTATTTATAAAATACTTTATTGATCATTTTGGGAATGCTTTATAATTTGAAATTTATTGCTTGTAAGACGAGAATATGCTATCTTTGATATGCTAAATAGAGCTGTGGTTTTATGTTTGTTATATGTTCATTTTCTCATTTTGATCCATTAGAGAGAGAGAGAGTGAGAGAGAAAAAAAGTCCTTTAGGGTTCATTCAGTGAAAATGTAATTATATTCCGCTTTTTTATATCTCATTCGCTTCGATCACGCTTCCTTCCGTGTAAAATAGATATTTTTCTCTTTTCGCTTTATTATAAGGATATATTGTGTTGTGATTTCTATAAGTGGGCGGAAAAAGCAGTTTCTCTCGTTTTTTCGATGGTTTACTTGACTTAAATGAGATTTTTATTGACTTACTTTAAATAGAAATTTAAATATGTGATTCATTTGGTTTAGTTAGCAACCTATAAATAAAAGCTTTTATTATAAAATTTTTGGTATTTAAAATTTAATAATTTGCGGAAAAACTTGTGAAAAATTAAATTTTGAATATAATAAACAGAAAAAAATTTAAAATTTAAAAATCCGTTATTTATTACAGAATACCTTCGAAAATTTTAAAAGATTCGATGACTTCTTTAAATGTTTTGATAAGGGTTCGGCGCCATGCGTATAAGAAGAAGAAGTATTCGCATGTTTCTTCTTCTTTTTCTGTTTTTTGTATGAAAAAAAGTCAAAAAGTTATATGCATGGTTATATTTGATCAAAGAGCCATCTACAATTTTCATTGTGGAATTTTTCGGAATTTTTCTTTTGAGGCGTGCCTTGCTTCATTTATAAAATATTTATTTTCAATTCAAAAACAGCTTGAAAAGACGTCTCAAAAATTTCTTTACTTATATCTTATAAATGATTCTTCCTCTTTCTCTTTCTTTATTTTCTATCGCTCTCTCTATGGAAAGTATCTCAAGTAATTTCATGCCGATAAATTATTTAAATTGGCATTTTGTGAGACGCGAAATTTGCGATAAATTGCTTTTAGTAACTCGTGTATGTGGCACAAATATACAATTTTGTTCTCGCCCCTTTCGTTTGCTGTGAATGAAGAAATTTTCACCATGAAAGTAAAATTTAGAATGCTGAGTGAGAACGCAATCATTTATTTATACAATGAAATCATGCATAAGAAATAAGATTCTCTCCAAATTTGTGTGAGATATTGATGACAAAAAAGTTTCAATATTGAAAAAAGGGGTTGAATTTTCCTCTCGCCTTTTGTATAAGAAGATTAAAGTTTTATTAACTACCTTTACCTCCTTTCTTTTGCTTTTTATGATACATAAACTTTCAGTGTTATATATAGAGTGAAATAAAGTTTATTTTCTCTTTTTTTTGTGTGTGTCATAATACCGCTTTCATATTTCCCACACTCACTAAAAGGAAATAAACCCAAAAAAAAATTATGACTAAAAATTTTTTTGTGTTCTTCTTATTTTAGGAAAAATTCAATTTCATTATGAGACCTTTATGGAAATTTTCTAAATTTATACAAAAATTAGTTTAAAATAGACTTTTCGGTAAATTTTGTTTCATATTTTAATGAAGAAAGCTCCACAGCAGTTATAGTTTGAAGCGCATAGAATCATACAAAAGTCTTTTGTCATTCTGGCAATACAATTTATGACGACATGAAATAAACCTTTTCTTCATATTTTAGTAATTTTATCATCATAGTAATGAAACTGAATGAAATTTTTATGTAAGTCACAAATTCCAACAAAAATTTTAAACTAGCAGGTGAATAACAATTAAAATTTTCATATTTAAATAAACAATCAATTTGATCTGACAAACGATTGTTTTCTCTCACGAATTCCCCTACGAACTTCACCCCTCTTTTTTTACTCTCTATAATATGAAAATATTTATTTTGCTATGAAAGAAGAGAAAAAAGTGTAATAAACTTCGAAGCCAAATCGTATTAGAATTTTCGAAAGAGATAAACAAAAAATTTATATATCGATATATTTCAAGCTTTGTCAAGATTTGTCACGCTTTAGGCGAACTCGATACACAAAGAAGTATACATAGAATAAATTTCAATATGTGGATACAATAATGACAAGGTGGACAAAGTTTTAAAAGTTGAGTATAAAATTTTTCAAGGAGTTGGAAACTGGGGCGAAGGATTCGCCCCGATTCGCCCAATTTCGCCCGTTTTTCACTTGTCACGCAACATTTTGTTATGCAACATTGAACTCAAAATTTTGAATCCTTATTTTGCACAAATTAAGTCTTTAAAACAATATTTAAGTATTTAAAAAGCATTATTATTCATTAAGATTCATGGATAAACCAATTATAAGCAGATGCTATGCAGAAATAAATAATTTTTTGTTTGTTTATATTTATTTATTTGTAAACCAAAAATTCGCTCCGATTCGCCCAGTTTCGCCCCATTCGCCTTTTGATATAGTTTCCAACCCCCTGAAATTTTCAATGAATAATTTGTAAACATAACATTTAAAATTCTGAAAACCTTTATTTTAAGAAACAATTAATTTTCATGGAATTTTTAATTTGTAAATGAAAACAATATATAAATTTATTCAAAGTTATTCTATCTTGATTCAAAATTCAAACAAGTCAACATAGCTACTTAAATATCTTTCTTTATTTTTTTTTATTCCCACCCTCGTACATTTACAAATAATTGCTTTATTTTATACATATATAAATTTGATGCTTTTTCTATAAATAAGAATAAACTCTTTCTGTCATTTGCCAAAATTTTCCACGACATGTCACAGTAACTCATATTTCATTCCAAATGATAGAGAGCATTGTCTTGATATAAGAATGAAGGAAAAGTTTATTAATAGCATTCGACAGAAATAAAGAAAGCGAAGAGACTACGAGGAAAATTCACTTGTTACTATTGAAGTTTGAGTTGATGACAAAAACAGATGTAAGAGATTTGAAAGCGGAAATGAAAAACTTTTTTGTGTGTTCCTTTTAGTATTTAAACATGATTATGTAAGATCATGATTTTGTTTCCTTCATTTCTAGTGAGAGTGGTTTTCACACTAATTAGAGAAAAGGAATGAAAGTTGAATGAGGGCAAAAAGTTTTCCATGTATTTAGTCGCTTTAATGAGCTTGCAAATGAGAATTTACAAATGTGCCTTGTTATATTTTGGTGTTCTTGCTCTTAGTTAAGTTTTTTTTTTATTTTTGAGAAGAAAATATTTGAAATTTTATAAAAGTTTTTGCAAAAAAAGAAGGAATAAATATGAAGCTTTAACTTAAATTTTTAACGTTAATATTTAAACTGGAAATACTCATATTAAATAAATTTCTCATACATCATTATAATTTATATCCCAATATAAATATTTTTTCATCGTTATGTAATCCTTAAAAAAGGTTAAAGCGTAAAAAGAGTAAAGCAGTGTAATGAAAATGTTTTTATTACCCCAGAAAAAGACTCTTTATTTTTCTTTTCACCTTTATTCGATGTGTGAAAAATTCTTTTTTTATCGTTCGCATTTTTCATGAGAACTCTTCAATTAATTAAAAAAGCAACAAACGACAAACCAAAACGGTTTGTCTTACTCTCTCATTTTTTTGCTAAAAAACAAACAAAAAATTTCAACAACTACCAATTATGCAACATTCAATCATTCAAATTAAATATTTTAATCAATAAAAAATTTTGACCTTCAACTATCATGTCAATCACAAAATTTTATTCGTCCATAAAGTAAACAATAGTAAAATTTTGCTAGCGAAATAGAAAAATGAAAATGAAATTGATTTTTTTCTCTTTTGTCTAAATCCAAACCAGGAATTTACGGTTGTTTTATGTATAGCAAAGCAAAAGCAATGGAGATTGAAAATTGATGGGCTTTTGAATATTATAGTTATGAGAAAGCGAGCGATTGTCTGTATAGATATGGTAAATGGATTAAAGTTGTAAAGTTGTTACGAGACAGAAGGGAAAAATTTTAATAGACACGTGTTGAAATAAGTTTAATGGGTGATAGAACAATAGAGAAAATATATGAATTTTAGCAATCTTTGATTATTTAATTGTAAATTAAAAGGATTACACGAAATTTATAGGTTTACAAGTTTTTAATAAAAATAAATTTTAGTAAACAGCTAAAAATTTTGTATTTGTACTGAAAGAGGTTTATCAAACATTAAAGCGAAGAAAAAGTGTCCTAATCGATCCAAAGATAATTCAGAATGCGTTTTGGTGCATTAAGCAGTGTAACATATTTTTACATTGCATAGAAAAAGAAAAACAATTAAATTCATTTTTAATTTTATTGTCTTTTAAGATAAAACTTTAAATTTACCTGCAAATTTTAGGTAAAAATTTATTTGAATTTTCAATTTCAGAATGTAAACAAGAAATTTAAAACTAAAAAATACGTTACATTTTAAAATTTAATTTGTTAACAAATTCTCTCTAGCAAAAATTTTATTAGAAATTTGATCAAATAATAAAAACTTTTATTTTAATGAAAAATAGAAAATTCAATACATTTTAATAACAATTATTCCATGAAGCTTTTAATTTATCAAATCTTAAAATTCAAATACATTTCTCTGAGTATACATTAATTTAAAATAAATTTTAATTAAATGTCATGTTTAATTACAATTTTCTCTCTTTCTGACTAATAAATCTCATTCCAACTCAAGATTGTGAGTGTTTGGAATAAATTTTTCATATTACACCACACTTTGAGAAAATCTCTTTCTCATCACTTCGTATTTTTCTAACCTTGACAATAAATAAATTCTTTTTTCTTCTTTATTATTTTCTTCACATAACAACAACAACAACAGTAAAATGCCTTCACTTCATGCATTAATAATTCAAGGTAAAAGTTTTAGTAAATCACCTTCATACATCGCACATAAAAAGTGAGAGATTTATTCGCATAACAAACAAATGTGGTTTCATTTCCATTTTCTCTCTTTTTCCCTCGCACTCACTCTGCTATGCCATGCTATTGTAATATATTCTTCACTTGTTTCATCGCTCACCATTGCGAAACAAACATACACATTGTCGTCTCGGGCTTGCCAGTACAAAGTAGAAAATCACAGAAAGAAAAAACGTGAAAGCTTTTCACTCAGTTTGTACCATAAATTTTAGCAGATTATGTTTGTTTTCTTTTTCTCTGTTGCTTTTGCCTTTTTTCCTATTCACTTACTAATGGAGCTAATGGAAAATTGAATTATTGTATAGTGATGGCATTCGTTTATTCTCTTTTCTCAATACATATTGAAAAAAGGAGAAAGTTTATTGAAGTGGCACTTACTTAGAATCCAATTTCGAACTCTTTTTCTTTTCCCACACATGTCCATTTATATACAAACGGCATCTGTTTACCTGCTTTCATGTTTTCCTTATACAAAAAGAGAAAAAAAGATAATAAAAGAAAAAGTTTTCTAATGAAAGCAAAAGTGAGAATAACTTTGTTGTAGAATAAAATTTCTTTTGTATCTATATTTTTTTTTGAGTATATCGATTTTTAAAGAAAGTTATTCCATTTATTTTTTTAAATTAGGAGTTTGTTACAAGAATATACAAATATTCTAAATGGTTTCTTTATAAAAGGTTTAAATGTTCTCTAGACTTGGAAATTTTATAGTTCTCAAAAAGCAAATAATGATTTTAAAAAATTTAAAAAAAAAAAGTGAAGTTCCTAAAATAAAGTTTAATTTGATGAAATGATGTTTTTGAATCACTTTTATGCTGCTTGCTGGATTTTATTTTGTTTGCTGGTATTAATAAATTTATTTTGAAATTCAGAAAATGTAAAGTGAGAGGTTGAAAAATGTTTGTTGAAATAACAGAAAAAAAATTTTCATTTGAGCAGTTGGTGCTTCATCTCTTGCCTACACAAAAAACCTTAAAATGAGAAAAAACAGAGAGAGAGAGAGAAATCACAATATATAAAGTACTTTGTTATGCTTTATGTTTTGACCATCTTCAAACTAATCCTCTCACACAAAGTGTAAACAAAAGCATTGTGGAAGATGAAAATGCTACAAAATATGATAATGGTAAAGCAATGAAGAGAGAAAAAATATTAACATGAAAATGCTTAAAAACATCATCTCTGAATTTTTTAATTAATTTATTTTTGTATTTTTTGAAAATAAGTTCCTTGTTTGAGAAAATTTCAAAATACCAATTTTTAATTTTCAACAATTTAAAACTAAAAAAAACGAGAACTTTTTATTAAATTTTTAAAAATAACGTAATTTAGAATTTTAAATTAACAAATTCAGTTCAATTGAAATTTACATAAACGTTTTCATTCAAATAATAAATGAACATAAAAAGTAAATTTTTCTTTCCTTTTATCTTCATAAAAGCAGAAAAAAAGTTCGGACTTAAAATAGAAACTTTTTTCCCCTCAATCAAACAATCATTTCCAATTTGCTTCTTGTCCAAGACTAACATACAATAAAATATATTAATTTTTCATTTGATTTCTAGCCAACTTGTTAAAACATAGAAAAACGAGTGAAGTTGAGCGAGAAATGTTTAGTCCTAAATAAATGGAATGCTTGAAGACACAATGCGACAAATTCAATCAATCAATTTAATTTTCTCTTTTTCTTTCTCTCTTGCTTTTAGAATCCCCGTGCGGACAATTTTTATTGATTCAGTTCTGATTTTTCTTTGCTTTTACGTCTTTGTCTATTTTTTTATTCAATAAAATTGTTCATTTATCTACAAAATTGAAGAAAAAAAATCAAAATGATTTAAATAGCAATGTTGTTTTATGATAAAATGTATGCAGAGAAATTTCTGATTCAAATGTAAGAAAATATTAGTTTGATGAAGTTAAATGAAAATCTCTAGAATTTTAAGAATTCTCTAATACACAAAAGATACTACCAAGATGAAATTATTTCAATTGTACGAAATGTTAAAATAATTGTAATTTAAATTTCAAAAAATCGTTAATTTAAAAAAAAATATTTTCAAATAATTTTGAAATTATATAAATTTACGAAATTCTCAGACAATTTATGAAATATTAAGCGAAAAATGTCAATGACATTAAAACAGACTAAAATGTTTTAATAATAGATTTTTCAAGTTTTATCCACATTCATGAAACAGTGAGAACAAAAAGAAAACTCGAGTCATCATCATCAAGACATTCTATCTATAAGCGACTCATTCTTTTCCACGCTCAATACACATTCACACATACGGAGAAAAAGATTTACACAGTAGAAAAAAGGATGTCTAATGATACACCATTGAATTTTTTTTCTCATTTATTCTTATCATGTCTCATTTCATTTTCACTTCATGCCATGTAATGTCATAGGCATCATGAGTTTCAATTTACACTACAATAACTATTGCTTTGCTCTATTTTCTTTTTTTAAAAAATTTTATTGCTTCATAAATGAAAATAAAAATTTTTTATGACTTTGATAAGTTTTCAATGATATTTTTAAAATTTTGAAATTTTATACAAATTTAACAATTTTTCTTTGATTTTAATTTTTAATCTTCTAAAAATATCGTGTTATGAAAACATAAAGCAACAACCTTTTCCTTATATAATGATTTGCTTTTCTCATTTAATTTTACATGTATTATTATTCTCACGTGACTCTTAAATGATGCCTAAAATATAAACCGAGTAAGATGTGTAGGTAAAAGTCTTGTGAACAAAAGAGTGAAGCTTAACAATAAACACAAAAAAAACTTTAGTGTGAATGTGCCAAAAAGGGAGAAAAAACTTTTCACTTTTCAGTCTGCTTTTTTTTTCATTCTTGCATACTCTCGAGTACAATTTTTCATGGCAATTGAGAATTCCTTCAGGCATGTCACGAAATGTTGAATTTAAAATTTTTACATATATGTACATAATGCTTCTGCTATTTTGGTGTGATAATATCATTCCATGCCATAGTTACAAGTCTCTCATTATGCGACAAATGTAAATTGTAATAAATGACAAAATTCATGTATACTGAAGGATAAATTGGCTCAGTTCTGTAGCAATGGGATCACATTAGCATGATTTGGAAAATTGAAAATTATTATTCTATTTAATACCAAAAGCCTTATCATTCTTTGTTTTTAAGACTTTGAGGATTTCATTTTATAAAATTGAAAATTTATCAAAAATTTTTAAAATGAAATTTTTAACTCATAATTTTCTTTAAATCATTGAATATTTTTCAATTTGTTTTCACCTTTAAGTTTAATCTGACAAAAAATCACTTTTCAGAATTATTAGAATAATTGTTTCTGAATCATTGCATCAATAGATTTTAAAAAATATTTTATTCTGCAGATACTCGGGTAATTATTAAAATATATTCATGAATTTTATGTTGTGATGTCTTATACTCGAACAATTAATACCTGGGGGCCAAACAGAATTTTTTTCGGTTAAATTTTTTAAATTTTGTATTGAAATTTTTGCGATTTCCCCTGAAAAATTGGTGAAAAACCAGGGGGAAAACAGATTCAACGAAAGATGCAAAAAAACGAAAAAAAACGAAAATAACGAAAAAAACGAAAGAAACGAAAAGAAGCAAAAAATGACGAAAAGAAGCAAACGAGCGAATGATGCAAAAAATGTTTTCTAAAATTTAGAATTTCTCTTTTATTTCATAATGAAAACGTCTCATTTCACTAAAAATATAAATTAAAACATTGCTGAAGCGTTTTTTCTTCAATAGAAGCATAGAAATTGACAAAAATTTTGGCATCTAATATTTTGTTTGTTTACAAACAATGAAGAAAAAATAGCGAAGAACTGCTAAAAAAATGGTTAAGATTTCTTTACAATTTAATAATTTTAGCTCTTCTAATGTATTTAGAACAATTCTTTAGTGTTGTATTGAAGTAATCTAAGTGGTATAGGTGCTGGGAAAGTCGTTTAAATTCAATTTTCT
>JACWBX010001047.1:0-57742 GCA_014622435.1 Polypedilum pembai
TGATTCACCTTTATACGCTCAATGAATGCATTCACAACTTCAACACTGCTCACTTTTTGTGTTCTTATTTTCATCGCTAAGACAGATGCTGGCTCCAACAGTAACATATTTTTAATTGGTGGAACAACTTTACCCTTCTCTCCATAAATTACATTTTTATAAATGAATCTTGCGAATATTGTGAGAAATCGATGAATAATGTTCAAAGCTGTTTTCAATAAGTTTCGTTTCTTCTTAATCTCAGACATATTTCTATCAAATCGATGGTACTTAAATTGATTATTACGTTTATGTAGTAAATTTTTAAATTTTTCGTTCATAAGATGGATGTTATTCACCATTTATCTTTTTTCAGCTTTTTTTCAAAGTATAATTAAATTAGGTATATTGTAATAAAAAATACAGCAATTAATATTAAGTTATTTTATACTTCAAATAAGAGAAAATAAAAGTTTTTATTTCATTAACCTGGACTAAAAATAATCTAGTTTTATAAGTATTTTCCAAAAATTGTACATGCCCAGTGAGAAATTAAGTCCGGAATTTTCTAATATTTCCCCCGATCCGGACTAAATTTAATCCAGCGACCGACCTATCCGGCCAAATTTTCATATAAAAAAAAATTTTCAAATTTTTTTCTAATATTCGGACTCTGGCGGCCGTCTTCACCAAGTCCGGCGGCCGTCTTCACCAAGTCCGGCCGCCGGACTAAACGAAGGACGGCCGCCGGACAAAAAGATTTTTAGTCCGGCAGATGGGCTATAATTTTAGTCCGACTAAAAAAAATTTCTCACTGGGTATTGAATTTATATTTAAACATAATATTATAATTTTTTATGGCAAAAATTACATTTATTTATAAAATTTCCACTGTTTTGCATTTTATTCTTTAGAATTCTTTTTAAATTCAGGTAACTTTTTGCAAATTTTTTAGTTACTGTAGTTGCTTACCATTTATGATATAATATTTTAGCTGGTTTTATCACTATCACACGAATGATCAAATGCTGACTGTGTAATAGTTGATAAACACAAAATAATAAATGTGGCCCAAGTGAAAATTACGTGTCTATAATCAGATCATCGAAAAATTTTCAGAAAAATACTCGCTATTTTCGAAAATGTGAAAGCTTTTTTACTCCAACATATGACTTTTCACGTTTCTTATCGTAAAGCAGTCAACGTTAAATATTAACTTATGATGATTCAGTACTGAACACCGAAGCACTCTAAAATATTAAATGCTGAGCACCAAAACATTTGAATAGTAAAAATTCAACGCAAAAAATTGAGTAATATAAATAAGAACAGCGGTGTTTAACTTGTTTTTATTCGTGTGACACTTTAAATATAAAACTTGTTTTGTGACACATTTCAACAAAAAAATTTCTTGTAGCATACGGTACCCAGTGAGAAAATTTTTTTAGCCGGAGTCCAGCGGCCGACTAAAATTTTTTTGTCCGGCGGCCGTCCTTCGTTTAGTATTTCTTCTTGTTTTTTGAGTTCACGAAAAATAAACTACTAGATAGGAATATCAAATATCTAAATTAAAATCTATTTTTTCATGAACTTGATATCACAGTCAAGTTTCAGTCCGCCGTCCATATACGTATTTCAGGAAGGGGGGACAAAACGGCGGATTTTACATAAAAATTTTCACAAAAATTCGCCGTTTTTGGATATTTCCTTCTACAGCAGATTTTTCTGTCCGCCACTTTTTTTGATGGCGGATATTATTTTGTTCGCCGCTGCGGACTGTGATAAAACACTTTTACTTTTACAATCTTTATTTTAAACTTCGTATGTTATCGTAAAAATATTTACTCTCACTTTTTATGTTTTCCTCTCTGTTTTGATTATAAAACGTGCTTTTCCACGTGAATTTTCTCTCAATTTCTGTTACACTCGCGCATGTCAAATAGAAACAAGGATGAAAAAATTTTCATTCAGAAAAAGCTCTGGATTATTGAAAGAAGTCATATTGAGAAAAGAATTGAAAAATTAAATGTCTGGTGATTAAAGCAGTTTTTTAAAACGATATTTTGTTTATTTTGTTTCGTCTTTGATCTATCACAAGGATATTCTAAATTATAATTTGAAAAAACATGAAATTAAATATTACTTAATACTTAGCAAAATTTTGATTTTAAAATGGCTAAGAAAATTCCATTCAGCTGTGTATTTGCCTCAGGTAAATTTTGTACAAGTCTTTAATTTATCATTTAATATAAATGCTACTTTCAGATGAGGATTTGGATTATCCAGCAAGTGAGTTAAATTCTCATGGTCCACATGTTTTTGGATGGCGAAGCAAAATAGATAGTAATAATGGTGCAGACAAAAATCCAAAAGAAATCGTCCTTAAATTTCACTTTCCTGCCAAAATTTACAAAATTCAAGTATTAGCACACCAATTTTTAATTCGTAAGTGAAGCTCCAAAATTTTCCATTTTTGATAACACAAAAATTTTATTATTGATTTTTCTTCACTTGACAAAAACACCAAAAAATTTCTTGTCATCATGTCTTCTTTTTAATATTCTTTTGCAGCTGACAGAATTGATTTATTTATTAATTATTCGTCAAAGAGTGCAACACCATCCAGTCAAACATTTGAATACATTGGTTTCATTTCACTCTCGCCGGCCTCAGAGAATTTTCAATCTCGTGAGCTGCAGAGTATATCAATAAATGAGAAATTAGCCACTCATTTAAAATTAAGGATGACTAGTTCACATCCTAATAAATTAAATCCGCACAATCAACTAGCATTACTTGCAGTCAACGTCCTCGGTGAACAATTTCGTCCTAATGATTTAAACCATTTAAAAATTAAAAATAATGATGATGAAAACATTGAAATAGGATTATCATCGATTACTGATGATTTGAGTTATTGTATGTATGTGGAAGAAAGTATATGTGACATTGTGAGACAATTGGAGCAATTGAAGCAGCGTGCTGTCGAAGATGAAAGATTTGAGTACGCACGAAAATTAAAACTTTGTATGAACTGTTTGAGAACAGCAGGTGAAAGACTCGGCCGTTATCAACTTTCAAAAAGACAGTCTGTTCAGAAAGAAGATTTTACCACAGCTCGATTGAGAAAAGAGCAAATGGAGTTGTACAAAAAAATTGTCTTTGAAAAGCTAGAGCTCGAGAAATTGTTTGAACGAGATGGTTTGCTCGTAGAAAATGATTTATGTTCTGAAACCTATTCACAAAAACCTCAACTTCCTAATGCACCAACATTAGTTGAAGTTGCAAAATATTTGGAAAATTTAAAGAGCAATGAACAATCGAATGAAGGTAAACAATTCATATTTTAAATTTACTCATAAGAAAAAAGAAATATTTTCAGAAACGCCAAGTAAATCAACTGTACATCAAAGCAAATTTGAAGAAATTCCACAATCGCCTCAATTAAGATGCAAATCAAATTGTAAGGTCCTTTTTTAAAAAAAAAATATATTTATCGATAATTTGCTATTTAGGTGATCAAGTTGTAAAAAATTCATCATCACCTCGTGGTTCACCAAATACAGGATCTTTGAGAAGACGAAATAAGAGTGCTCCACGAAATATCGGCTCAAATTATGATCACGATGAGCGTGAAATTCCGACGCTTAGACACTCGCACACAAATGAATTTCTAAGAGAATGCCATCATCGTCATACAGATGATGCAACACGTGGTCGCTCGAAACTTAATGACCGTGAAAAGCGACAAGCGTCTATTCCTATATTAGTTTTTGGTATTGATATCGTTGAGCTCTTTTATTCACGTCAATTTCAAGATAGAGAAGATGCATTGACTCAGCTGAGAGATATTTTGAGAAGTGAGGAGAAACCAGAATTTGGTTACAATAAAACCACACGTGGTGCTACTATACTTTTACATCGAGCTGTTCGTGATGCAGTTTTTCCAGTTTTTAGTGCAGCGGCTGAGACAATAAGATGTCTTTTTTGTGAATTTATTCCTGGAAAAGTTGCAAACAGTGAAGTGGCTCGATGTGTTGATAAGCTGTTACCAGGATTGCTCATAAAATCCTCGGATCCTTCACCTCGAGTTCATAATTTAGCACAACATACAATTCTCTGCATTGCAGCATGCAATCAAGTGAAAGAACAAAATTTAGTGGCACCCAGTCTCTCTCGACCAGTTACAAATGGCACTCATCCAAGACTTGCTCTCAGTCGTTTGCAAATGCTGGAACAATTGATTCTTAGTCAAGGAATTAATAACGAAAAACAAAGTGGAATGACATGTCGAATTTTGTCAGAGGTTGGCATTCAAGGAATCCAACATTCTCACGAAAATGTTCGCAAAGTAGCCGAAAGAATCCTTATTGCAGTTTATAAAGTTAATGCAAGATTGATTAGAAAACAATTACCACCCGATGATGAAATAACGAGGAGAAATCTTCTTTATAGACAGCTCTTTGCAGAATTTGACAAAATTGATATTCAGGTAAATAAGCTTTAAAATTACTAATTTTCAAATAATTAATTTTAATTAAAATTTAACAGAGAAAACGTGAAATGTTGAATGAACAAAAATCAAACACACTCGAATTTTCGTTGCCTGGATATTCTTCAAGTGAAACTTCTGGCGGTGAATCGTCATCGTCACGAACTTTGAGAAATATAGAACACAAAAATGTTAGCCTTGTAGAAAATGTCAAGACATTAAGAATCAATAATAATCGAGTTTCTAGTCCAGTACCGTTCAATCAACAAAAAAGTCGTCCACAAAATCATCAAATTTTAAAAAGTAAAAGTGGGCAGTCAATAAAAGATTTTGAGCGACAAGAAACGTAAGTGAAGCATGTTTAAATATAATGATGTATGCATATTAAATGGGTAATTAACTTGAAAAATTTATAATTTTTTCTGTGTGTCGTAGTTTTAAATGTTCCTTTTGTGACTATATTGCATTTTCAAATCATGAGCTAGATTATCACTATTACCGTCAATGTCCTTATCTTGTAAAATGCGAGCATTGTAATGACATAATTAAAATCAATGATCTCAATAGTCATCTTTTAAGTAATTATAGCTTTATGATAATTTGCAATTAGTAAAAATCAACTAAAATATTTGATTTTTACATTTTAGGTGAATGCGAAAAGACTAAAGATTTTATAAAATGTGATGTATGCAGAGATGCAGTATTAGCAACAGAGCTTTTGGAACACAAAAAGGAGAGCCATTGTCGCATTATTACATCTGGTATAGCAAAATGTCCTCTATGTCATGAGAATATTTATTTGCCAGACGATGGTGGCTATGAGAGACATATTAGCATAGGATGTCCAAAGCAAAAGAGAAAAGTAGTAGCAAAGTGAAGTTGAAATTTTCTAATAATTCATTGCCTTTGTAATCTATCAAATAAAAAAGGAAAACAAAAGAAAGCAGTATCTATTCGATTTTCAAATATCGTTATTTTTAAAAATTTGTTAATAGCAAATTGTTAACGGACAATAAAGTTTAAATATGAGTGCGAATCGCAATGTAAAATCGTAGTCACATCACACGGCGAATAACATTGAGTAAAATGTTATAATAAAAAAAATTTCTAGTGTCATCATAATTCAACTTTTAGTGTATTCATTAAAAAATCAAACACTTAAACAAAATGGGCTATTTGACGAAGGAAATTCTGGATGGTTTTGATAAATACAAAGTAAAGAATTTGAAATTTTTCATGTGAATAAATTTTTTCCTTTTTCGTCCTTTTTATAAATTAAACTTAATGAGTTATTATTGGATTATTGATCGATATAGGTATTTTGTATTTTTGCAGTATTCTGCTAGAGACACCAGTCCATTGTCTCTTTATGTAATGCATCCATTCTGGAATAAAATCGTTTTGGTATGTAAAAGTGAAGTCATCATAATTATACAAGTGTGTCATTAAAAGCTTTATCCTATTTCACAAAATTTATGTTATAAATATAGTACTTTCCGAAATGGATAGCACCGAATTTGATGACATTTGTGGGATTTTTGTTAACCGCTTTAAATTTCGTGATGCTTTCATATTATGATTGGAATTTTTATGCTGAGACTGGTGATGACTCGCCTCCTGTTCCCCGATGGTTCTGGCTATTTGCTGCAGTCAACATTTTTCTAGCATATACACTAGGTAAGTGTGTAAGATTAGCTGAATCTGCCATTTTTAAACTTCTTATCTCAAAACACATACTAATTTTTTTCAGATGGCATTGACGGTAAACAAGCGCGAAGAATAAATTTAAGTGGACCTCTTGGTGAATTGTTTGATCACGGTTTAGATTCATATTCAGCTTCTTTGATCCCTGTATGCTTGTATAGTGTCTTTGGGCGAGGGGCTCAATATTCAGTTGAACCTATGAGATTTTATTACATAGTTCTTACCATACTCATTAATTTCCATATATCACATTGGGAAAAGTACAAGTAAGTGAGGCGTTTGTGAATGCATTGTTACAATGAAAATAATCAATTGTTGTTTATATTATGTAGCACAAATGTTTTATTTCTTCCATGGGGCTATGACTTTGGTAAGTTAAAATTGATTTATTGTATATAATATATGTAAATAATCTTATTTCTATGTATGACGCAGGAATGTGGGGTAGCACACTTATGTACTTGGCAACATATTTTTGGGGCTCAGGCATTTTCCATGTTCCTTTAACACCGAATGGTCTTACATGTGGACACTTTTTAGAATACGTTTTACATATCAGCGCATTATCAAACATTCCAATGGTCTTTTATAACCTTTATAGATCGTACGCTGATAAAACAGGAAAAATGCGTACGGCAGCCGAGTGCGTGAGACCATTAGTTCCTTTATTCATTTTTATTGCCATTTCTTTATTATGGGCGCATTATTCTCCAAACAATATTGTTTACAATGATCCACGTGCAGTTTATCTTCTCACCGGCACAATATTCAGTAATATCAGTTGTCGATTGATTGTTGCGCAGATGAGTAACACTAGATGTGAGGCTATAAATTGGATAACGCCATATTTGGCTTTAGCATTTTTTGGATCGATTCTGATGCCAAGACTTGAAAGAATTTTTCTTTATGGAATGCTAATACTTTCTTCTTTAACACATTGGCATTATGGAACTGTTGTAGTGCAACAATTGTGTGAACATTTTAATCGTGTTTGCTTTGGAGTCACATTAAGAACAAAGAAAAGCGATAATGATTAATTTAGTTACTTTTATTTTCCTCACGACTGAATCTTAATTTTAATTGAAAGTTGTGCAGCATTTTATTTTAAATTTGAAATATTGCCATGATTTAGTCCTAATTTATTGTTTTTTATACAAAAGTGAAACTTAAATTATAACAAAACAAATTATGATTCCTTATAGATTTTAATTTTTTTGAAAAACTGTAACTTTACCAAAGTATAAGACTTGACAAAGATTTTAAAAAAATTCTTTTTGGCTTAATTGTAGTCTTGTCGTTTATGATTTTTAAGTAGAACTAGGCTATGATCAAAAAAAAATTTGTGACATTTTTAAAAATTAATTATTTCAATTATTAAAATATGTAACTGTTATCACATTCTTTATGGCTTAATGTAATTTAATAAAAATAAATGGTTTGAATTTGAATGAAAAATTGCCTTTCTAGTTGATCAAAATTAATTACCATATTAGTATAAAAAGAAATGGCAAATGTGCTGTTTGCTTGAAATGATGATGAAGATTGTTGGTCAAGTTCACCTTCTTGTTTTTATACATGTATGTAGCTGCTTATAGATGTTCTTGAACAAGAAATGCTTACTCTCTCACTCATGAAACAACCGTTATACTTACAATCATCTCGGTCCGTTTAAAGGCTCGAAACAAAAATGAATTTTAAACTCAGCAGTTCTTTTCTAAATCTCAAGAAGTCATCATCTAAGTATGTTCAAGTTAAATATTGTCATTTTATTACTCACAACATTAGTAATATCGTTTACACTTGCGCAACCAGTGACAAGTCTCGTGTCATCAATTTATGATGAATTGGATGATGATAATTATGATGTAATAATTGATCAACGACAAAATGGAACGGAGAATTTTAGAATTCGGGTAAATGGATTAAATATTGCAATTCCAAGTGATGAATTTGAACAACAGCAACAACAATCACAAATGTCCGAATCTGATCTCGCAAGTTTACTTGGAATACAAACAACTAAAAAACCAGATATGACTTTGACGGGTGATAAAGACGATTTCACAAGTTTTATATCATTCTTTGATTTTAAGAAAAATTTAAAATCTAATGATAAAAAAACTTTGGTTGATACGCAAAGTAGAACGAAAGATATACCAACAGAAAGTCAATTAAGCGATGATACAAGAAAGACTATTAAAGACTTCGTAAAAGGTGAAGGCAGAAAGTATAAATTGCTTATTGGAGAGAAATATATAATTCCACTTTTACAATACTTGAGACAGCATGTTGCAGCTGAAAATGACACCGATGAATAGAAAATGATGGGAAAATTATTTTTTTTTTAAAAAAAAGAAAGAAGCAATTTATTCTTTAGATGATTTTTATTGTATGCAACAAAAGTTTTATAATGCTCAATAAAAGAAATTTTTAGAAAAAAGAACCGTTAATATAATTTTTTATATAAATAATTAGCGTTTTCCTTTCACAACTCATTTTGTAAACAGAAATGTGTGTCTGTTTTGTCTGTTCCCATTATTGATTGAATTTTATTCTTTTCGTTCATTTTTATTGGCACTATATTGTAAATGCAAATCTGTGCAGACATGTGGAGAAAAATAAATATTTTCCTGAATTGTTTTATTCCTCAATAGCGACACATATCATATACGAATTGCGTCTTCTACCTGGTCCACAATCTTCAACTGCACCTAGCAAAACAAATCCACTACCGCCATTATCAAACTCTTCTTGATTCTCTACTCCATTTATGTTTTGATTAATTTCCAATGCATTTATGAGTTCTTGTTCTTCGCCACTAGAATTGTTGTTTTGAGAAATACTACTGTCATTCAGCACATCAGGATTAAAACGCAAAAAGCTCGTATCAATAGAGCGCTTAAAAATACGACCATGTGATTGCTGCATTGAAACTGGCTTTAATAATTTAACCATCGGCGATCTCGCATATTCTGCATGCGATTGAAATTTACCATTGTTTATAATATCGACAACAGGTTTCTGACCTAATGTGCTTGAAATATCAACACGATAAGGTGCTCTTGACTCAATAGACGGCTCATTTGCTGATGCATGCATATAATTATCCATTTTATAATTCTGAGAATAATCATCATCTTGATTATTATGCTGTTGTATGTTCACTTTTGCATTTTCCTCTTTTTTCTTCTCTTCATTGTGCTTCAAATTAGATTTCTGAGTCGAACGCAATAATAAATTCAATAGCGATAATTGCGGATCTTTTTTGTTCGGAATTACAATTAAACTAACATCATTAAGCTCTAAATGAACATTTAGTTTACCACTTTGTTGCTGATTTATGTAAAGCACCTTTCGTTTAGATGGTCGCAATGACGAAATTGGAATGAGTGGGGTCTCATTGCTATTGCTGTTTTCAGTATCTTCTGAACTCTCATGAGAATTTTCTTCTATAGAAATATTTTCTGTTGATATTGAAGAGTTTACTGTTGAACTTGTACTTGTTTCTGAAATTTCTGAGTCTATTATCGTGGGTGAAATATCAGTAGATGAAATAGTTTCGGTTTTAATCGTAGTTGAATCTTTATTATCTGCAATAGTCTCTTCTGGACGAGCAGCGATAGACATGATGAAAAGCAAAACACTTAAAATCACTAATTTTAGCATATTTATCTTTTACCTTCCCTTCGCTTTAAAATTTAAAATACGACTGACTCACTTCATGGAGTTTTCAATAATGTAGAGTGCGATCGAGCCAAGAAGCATTCTAACTGTTTTTTACGTTTCTCTACTATATAAACTCATTGATTTTGTTTCTTCATCTCTTCTTTCATTACATTCATTTTCTCATCTTTAATTCACATGTAAGAAAGAGTGGCGCTAACTTTAATGCGGGGGATAAAAAAAGAAAAAAAAAATATGTATGTGTGTAAGAAACCATCTAGGTTTCCTTAAAACTAAATAAAATTTGTATTTTATTTTTTACTTTAAATTCTTTACAATTTATAATGAAATTGTGGTAAGTTTTCTAAAAACTCTTAAACTATATATTAAATTTATATAATTGTTTTTTTTTGTATTGAATTAATAATTTAATAATATAAAATAAATTGCATAAAAAATATTTTGAAACTCATGCCTTTCATCCTACATCCCTCTGCTTATTTTTAACTCACAAAAAGAATTTAAGAAAAATGTTAGTAAAACAAAAATTATTTTTATAGTTTTAGTTTATGGCATTTTCACTGGTTTGTGGATAGGGCTTGAAGGTAACGACTTCTTGGAATACAAGTTCTATTTGAAACAAGAAATGTCTCATTATTGCTACTCATCATAAAACTTAAACATCAATAAAACTTACCTTTCCACCGTTCGGTTTCAAGATCCATGTCTTCAAATGATTGATCGTACAATTGCGAGATTGGCTCATCACTTGGATCACTATATTTCTCCAAATATGGATGTGCCAAAGCTTGTTCGGCAGTGATTCTTTTGTCAGCATCTAATTCTAACATTTTCTCCAATAGATCAATTGCTAATGGATTTGCTCCTCTAAAAACATCTTTGAAATCTCGTCTTTTCATCACTTTTAATGACTTGATATAATTACGTGCCTGTGAAAATATCAAGATAAGTAATTATCACAGATATATTATATGCCAATACCTCTTCGCTAAACTTTTCGGTTAATTCATTATCAGGTGTGCCGCATAGAGCAAAAAATTGTGTTAATTGATTGATTTCTTAAGTTTGTGTAGTAAAAAGAGAAAAGTACAGTAGATTTTGAGTTGTTATCATTGTTAAGAAATATTTATAATAAAGTGATATTAAAAGTTTACTATTATGACTCAATTTATCTACCGGCATTCCAGAAGGAAAAAAAACGTATATCAAAGTAAAAAAATCGTCATAAAAGGTGATAATGAATGAACTGATAAAACTCCAACATGTACACCGTCTCTTTTGGAGAAAATTAAATTAGGGTGAACACTTATAGGAGCAATTTAGCAATAGCGTACCGACAATTTACAAGCTACTTACACTTTCTGATGATATTTTCTTCATAAATTCATCACTTGGAGTGCCCAAGATTTCCATGATTAAATTCAGTTGATGAATATCTAACAGAAAATGTGCAAAATATAATTATACAAAACAAAAATAACGAAAACTTTTTTTCATGCATGAAATTGAAAATATAATGTCTAATTTCACTACAAACTAAAAAGAAAATTTCAAGGTCTCGCAAAAGAATTCTTTTTAGCAAACTATTTATAGAAGAAAAAAACTGTTTCATCTTACGGTCTGATCCGGGAAACAATGTTCGACCTGTCAAGAGTTCAGCCATAATACAACCTGTAGCCAAGAAATTTTTAAATAGTTTTAAAAATTATTTTTCCTCAGTTATGTGAATGTATGATGCTTACCGACTGACCAGATATCTATTAATATTAAAAAAGAATTTTCATTTAATGAGCAAACAGAGAAATAATCATTTGTATAGCTCACCAACAGTCATATTATAGTGCATCCAATTAAGCATTATTTCAGGAGCCTTAAAATAAAAGTAAGTTATATATATATTCAGAATATCTCTAAATGCGTAATATACTTACTCGATACCAGCGTGTTGCGACATATCCAGTCATTTCACTCTCTGCTGGTCTAGCAAGTCCAAAATCAAGAATACGTAGTTCACAATCTTCATTTACGGCAAGATTACTAGGCTTTAGATCACGATGAATGACACCAGCAGAATGAATGTATTTAAGCCCACGCAGCATTTGATAAACTAAAAACTGTACATGATCATCTGTCAAACGTTGAGTTCTGATGATATTATTCAAATCTGCTCCCTATAAAATATAAAAGAAAATTACAAATCAGATTTAAGTTAATCTAATTTTTTAGTAAAGGAAGGTAAGATTATGCTACAAACCATCAAATGAGTCACTAAATATATTTGCTGAAAATTGTCAAGCGTTGAACCATGATAAAATACATCCAACAACCCAATGATATTTTCATGATGCATGTGTTTTAGCAATCTCAATTCACGAAAAGTCCTTTTCGCATGCGTAGCTGTTTGAAATGGACGATTGAGCTTTTTAATTGCTACTTTTGAATTGTTTACTGTATCAACAGCAGAACTAAAAAACGGGAATAAGAATAAAAGCCGGCTTTAATGAAATGTTTATAATAAAAATCTTACCATACGAGACCATAGGCACCGCTTCCAATAGGTTGAAGCATTTGATATCTTTCAGGCACTTCCCTTTAATAGAAAAATAAGAAAAATGAACATTGGGAGATCCATCATGAAAGAATTTTTTGAGAAAATTTTGTGGACAATTTTTAATATTAGAAAAATATAGATTGACATTGTTTTAATCTAATTATTTCTATTTTCACTGACCATTCTGTTTTATTAATTTCAATTTTATAATATTTCTGCATTTTTAGAGCAGTTGTTTAGGACTATTTTACACACAATTCACAAAATTTAATAGAAACAAACTAAAAATTCTCTCACTAAGAAGAAAATGATGTCACATGTCTTTTGAATTTCTTGCTTCAAACGTTTCATAAATTCGAAAATATTGTTCGTTAAAGCCAAAAAAACATTGATGTTTATCCAATATAACTATATTTTTGAATTCTTGTAAAATAAAAAAAAATATTTAAATTTGCACTTTATCAATATTGATGTCTTTATCATACCTTATTCACAATAAATTTAAAAAAAATAATTGTTGACTACTTCGCAACGAATATGTAGTATTTGAAAAATGAAAACAAATGTTATGCAATCCATTAAACCGGCCCTCAAATTTTATCATCATCATCATCATCATTATTCTCATTCCTTGTGTTCATTTCGTAGACGTCTGGTCGAAACAGTTACTTTTTCTGTGAGTATTAGATTAGGTAGTAAGAAATTCAAATTCCATTACAAATTTCATACATTCCCTCAATAAATTCATCAAAATAGTGGCAAAGTTTTGTAAATTTCAATAATTTTAAAAATTTAATGCTTTGGATAAACTAGTTTTTTTATTAAACGATCAAAGGTCGTCATTTTCTTATTTAAGAATACTTCCTACTCAGCATAGTAATATATGTTAATGAATCTTTTCTTCATCGTCGCCCCATTATTATCAGACTATTGTCGTCTGTTACTAACTTGATAGGCTTCTTTTTTTACTTTCACCCTTCGAATAATGTGTGTGTGCATTGAATGATGTTGCAAAATACTTCGTTCAATTATAAATACTTATATGTGTGATAACAAATCTCATCATTACCTTAATCATTTTTTTTAGATCATTCCATTAGTTGAAAACAGAGAAGAAAAATGTCTCAAAAGATTAAAGTTAACAATCCAGTTGTGGTAAGTATTTAAATATTTTTATGTTTTTGTGGTAATGTTTGATAAGTGAGATCCAAAAAGCAAAAATGAGTAGTCTATTCTGAATTTAAATATTTATTTCTCAATGGTTTTTTGCCAAAATATGTCACATTATATATTATTAGAAAAGTAATTTCAATTCCTATCTAATGATGTAAAAGTTTTAGTCGTATCATGTGAGGTGCGTCAAGTAGAATGAAATATTTCCATTTTAACTTTGTAATCTTATTTCCAAAAACCTATTAAGTAAACTATTACATGTTATACATCATTAGAAAGAATTTTTACCGCATTTTCTTCAAAGAAAAAAGGCACTATTGTCCATCCGTCTGTCTCCCTAACTACTCTACCAGAACGCTTTTTCGTCAAACTTTTTATGTTATTCTATTGCTTCTATCAATAAGACCTATGTAACAGAATATCTTTCCAAAAGTCCATGCCGTTCACGAATTATAGCAAAAATTTTGATAAAATTTAAAAAAAAAACTTTTTTTCGCGCCAAATTTTTTTCACCACCAAAACTTTTTTACCTTTAAACTTTCTAAAATTCTTTTTTAAATAAAATTTCTGTGCAGAAATTCCAGAAGTTCCAGAATGGATTGTGTGAACTTTTTTATGAAATTCACAGAAAAGCTTTTTGATATTATTTTAATATCGATTTCATAAAATTTTAAATAGATTAAGTTTTGCAACAAAACACTGATCTGCAACGGGAAAATGCGCTTTTAACACGTCACTGACGGTTAATATTACTGATTTTTTTCTAAGCTCTTACTTTTAGCGCATTTACCTCAAAGAAAAAAGGCGCTATTTTCCGCACTTTGACTGTCCGTCTGTCATCGCTTCTCCTTTTTTCAAGAACATTTTTTTCCAAACTTTTTACGTGAGTCTATTCCTTGTGGCTATAAGACCTGAATAACGGAAGATTTTTCATAAAATGACTGGCCTTCATGGGTCATGATGGTCAAAAAAATTTTTTCGCTAAAAAGTTTTAAAATGTAATGAAACACAAAGAAAACGTGTCAAAAATTTTCACGATAACCGAGGTGTATTGACCGGCCGTCATGGGTCATCATGGTCAAAAATTTTTTTAGTTTAAAAGATGATCAAGATTGAATTATGTTTAAATATGTTATATATGTAATAATATCAAATTTAAAGATTATTAAAAGTGTCTTATGAAATTTTTTTCGAAAAATTCTATTATCGAAAATATATTTTTAATTATCCTAGAAATATTTCTAATTATCTCTAGATCAAAAAAATGGAAAAATTCTTTAAATTCATGTATAACAAACACTTAAATTTTGCATAAACCTTTTTAAGAAATAAGTGTTCAAAGACAAAATGGAGTTATTTCGTTTCTACTTGACGCATCTCATGTATGTGAATGGTTTGTCAAAGATACAACATAATATAACTGAAACTTTACAGGCATCAAATAGGATATCCAATCATATATATTATGTAATATTTTTAAAAAACATTGAAATTTCAACATTCAAACTAAAAATGGTCTTAACTAAATTCTATTTTTCATATCCTAAGTAATGCATATTTTGTTGAATTCCAGGATGTGCTTGGTGACGAAATGACGCGTGTTGTGAGTTGCAATCACCTTATCTATTTACAACCTAATAATCTAACTTTTGTTATATAATCTGATCAAAATCTAGTTAGTTTTTTAATTAATTATATTTATAGTTAAAATTAATTAATTTCAGATTTGGGATAGCATTAAAGAGAAACTGATTCTTCCATTTCTCGATATTGAACTTAAGGTATGCACCTATTAGGTTGTTCAAAAAAATGTCTGACAATTACTCATTTTTTAAGGTAATCCAAAAAAACGGGCCACTTTGAAACAGCCATATTCAATCATCAATTTTTCAGAAACTAAATGACCAATTGATAAATGATAAAAAGCATATTATTTATATGTTTTATGAGCAGTTTTTAAGATATGTCTAGTTCCGATCTGAGTTCATTTAGTATTTTTATTTCAGCTCAATATTTTTGAATGAAATTTGAAACTTTCAACTCAGAAGTTTAAAAGCAATTTTCTTAATATTTTTACGTTGACGAAAACTACCTTATGCATTCTAAATATCTTAAAATATGCGGCAAAATGCGAAAAATTTTTGAATAATTTTGTTTATTGTTCTGACATAAGTAGTCCATATTTTTTTGAACAACCTGATATTACATAATGAAAAATTATTATTTAATGCTTACGCTTTTATTTTCAAATATATATAGGTATTTGACCTTGGAATTGAATACAGAGATCAAACAAATGATCAAGTTACTATTGATTGTGCCAATGCAATTAAACAATACAATGTCGGTATTAAATGCGCAACCATCACTCCAGATGAAGCGCGTGTAAAAGAGTTTAATCTTAAACAAATGTGGAAATCACCAAATGGTACCATAAGAAATATTTTAGGTGGAACTGTTTTCAGGTATGTATAAATTTCAATTATTACATATAATGATTAATAATTAATCTATGTTTTTAGGGAAGCTATTATTTGCAAGAACATTCCACGACTTGTTCCTGGATGGGTTAAACCAATTATTATCGGTCGTCATGCTCATGCTGATCAATATCGTGCTACAGATTTTGTCGTTAATTCACCTGGTACTTTAGAGATGGTTTTCACTCCATCCGACGGAAGTGCACCACAACGTTACACTGTTAATGAATATAAAGGACCAGGAGTTGCCCTTGGCATGTATAATACTCAAGAATCAATTAGAGATTTTGGTCACTCTTCTTTCAAGTACGCCTTGGACAGAAAGATGCCACTCTATCTGAGCACTAAAAATACAATTTTGAAGAAATATGACGGCTTCTTCAAGGATATTTTCCAAGAACTCTATGATACACAATATAAGGCAGATTTTGAAGCACTTGGTTTATGGTATGAGCATCGTCTCATTGATGATATGGTCGCTTATTGTTTGAAAAGTGAAGGCGGGTATGTTTGGGCTTGTAAAAATTACGATGGCGATGTTCAATCCGACACAGTTGCTCAAGGATATGGCAGTCTTGGTTTGATGACATCCGTTTTAGTTGCGCCAGATGGTAAAACGGTTGAAGCTGAAGCTGCTCATGGTACTGTCACTCGTCATTATCGTCAATATCAACAAGGCAAGGAAACAAGCACAAATCCAATTGCCTCTATTTTCGCATGGACTCGAGGTTTGCTTCATCGTGCAGCATTAGACAATAATGCAGAGCTCAAGAAATTCTGTGAGACATTAGAGAAAGTTTGCATCGATACAATTGAGAGCGGATTTATGACGAAAGATCTTGCAATTTGTGTTAAAGGATCTATGAGCGCAGTAAAACGTGAAGATTATCTTGAAACATTTGAATTCATGGAAAACCTTGCTGAAAATTTGAAAAAAGCCCTCGCATGACTCGGATCTACTGAACAAAATGTGTCTGCAACAAAATCTCGCCTCTGAAACAAAAATTCAAAACGCATTTAGTTAAAGCACGGGTACTTGGTTAATCTTTTATATTATTGGTTTGATTGGTGAATGTATTGAATACGAAAAATCCAAATTTTGAAGAAACAAATAAAAGACAAACTCGTTTTTATACCACTTCACACTATTATGTTTCCTTAAAGTATTTACTTGAAAACTGATGAATCGCGATAGTCATATCAAAAATGACATTTATTGGTCTGTTAATAGACCATTAAAGAGAATATGATTGTTTTCAGATAAGAGATAATACAAGTAAGAAGACAGAGGTATATAAAGCAATAACGTACCTGAGCTCAACTTCATTTTCATTTTTGCTCATAGCATTTTCAATTTTAACTGGGAAATACTCTATATGTGAACGTGAAATAGGTGAATATTTTTTTCAATGTGCAGTGAAACAGAAAAATAAGATAAATTTGATAAATATTTTTTTTGCATCTCGCTGTTTGCTTTTTCTGTTTTTCAAAAATAAATGTGTATAAACGACAAATTAAACATTTTAAGATAATTTATGAATTTTTTAATTTGCCAAATGTAGTATCTAAAAAATTACTTTAATAAAGTTAAGTCGGTAGGTAGAAAGAATGAAAAGTTAAATAAATAAATTTGGCCCATCTAGGTTGTGAAAAATCAACAATAGTTTTACAAATATAACTTTCGACAAATGATTTATTTCTATAATACTTGTATTTCTATTGTGTCAAGTGTGTAAGAAAAAAGTGAAAAATTTCTCAGATAAGATTGAAAATCTGGATCATGTGCCTTATAAAAAGAGAGTTATGACGAATTGGATATTGTTGAGAAATGAGTGGCACGTAATAAAAAGTGATATCTCTCAACAACCGTAAAAAAGTACTCAGATTTTGAATATAACTTCCATTCTTATCATGTGAAATCACGGGTGTTGGTGAAGTGAAATAAACAATTATAGTCAAGCTACTCGTTTTTATTTCGACACTCTATCTAGAAGCGCTTATCGTAGCTTAACTCAGAATAAATATATGATTACATTATCTTAATAGTACAATAATTTTGATTAAATTGAAAAAAGAAATCTTTTCAAAATTGCAAATTAAACTTAGAAGCTTATCTATTTAAAAATATTTAAATATTAAAAAGTCTTATTACAAATGAAATTTTTCCAAAAAAAACATTTCAAAATTCTTTCAACTAAAGAAAAATATTTCTGTCAAAAAATGATTCAATAAACACCCTTCACTCATCTACATTTTTAAAAACGCATGAAATTATTTCATAGCATGTGATTGAAAAATGTTGTCAGAGAACATCAAAATTATTATCACTTGTTTGTAAAAGAGTAAGTGAGTTGTTGAATGAAAATGATAACATGATATTACTAAATAATGATCATATTTGACAAGAACAATTATATACGTTGTCATCATACTTAAATTACGCAAAGACTTTTCGGTCAATAATTTAGTATCTTGTAATGTCGCGACAAAAAAGAATTTTCAGAGATATGAGAAGAGAAGAATTTGATGAAAATTTAATAAATGATGCCAATATGATCTATAATTAATTCGCATAGGTGAACGAAAACTTTTTTTCTCATTTGCATGTAAGCAAAGGAAAGAAAAATCAAATTAAAATTGAATATCTGACTTAGTTTAAAATTTACATTTGACCATGACATTTAGCTTTTTGTTTATTTTCCCAATAGCGAAAGTCTACTCTTACTATAGAACCATTTTCGTGCTCAATATATAAACATAAAAAGCATTGTATATGCAAACAAAGCCGGAAAAACAATGTGAGAGAAGAGTGAGAGTGAAAGCAATGTAAAAAACATCTGGAAAATGGAAAACTTTCCTCTCATGTCGTCCAAATAAAAAAGATTTTTTTCTCGATGAGCAATACATTGCAAATCTAGTCGAGCATTGAAAATGAGCGTTTCTGTCGAGAGTGGAAATTGAAATTGTGCAATCAAAATTTTGACACAAAGACTGTATATGGTGTACATGGAGTAGAATCAAAACGAAAATCAATAAAGTGCATTGAAGAACTTTATTTTAATAAACTTTAAACATGCGAAAAGTTCAAATTATTAGTTTAAAAGCAAAGTTCATGATAAAACGCATAAAATGAAGTTGTGAGAACGAAAAAGGAAAATTTATTTTTTGCCCTTCACCAAAGATGTAAAATGTCACTGTTACATAATTATATTTTGATGGAAAATTTGTGTATTACTGAGAAGTATTTAGTATGTGCTTTGCTTAAAGGAAATTTTTTAGATAGAAATTAGTGAAAAAATGAAAAATTAGTTTCAAAAAGCGAATAGTTTGTGTGAAAAAGAAAAGAAAAATGTAGAAACTAATGGAAAGGAGAAAAGAAAATATGTTTCATACGTTAAACAAAAAACTTGTGTTTTTCAAGGTGAAGTCTCCGAGAAAAATCGAATCGATTAATCAATTATATTGATTTTTGGCCAAATTTTTTATTTATTAATTCATGCTGCAAATAGAAAAAATAAAAATAACATCATCACAAGTGAGCGCTGCGAAGTGAAATAATTTTTCCAAACAAATTCATTATGAATGAATGAATGATTTAATAGACATAATGAACTTAACGATAAACTAACAATAATTACTTTATACTTTTTATATATATATATAAGTACAACGCAATAAGAAAAATCAATTAAAAAGACAATAATTATAATGACGTTACGATAAACAAAGAAGAGCAATAAAATTATCATAATGCTGAAATTTCTATGCAGATATACTGAGCATGAAGGTATATAAAAAACAAGAAATAAAAGCAGAGATTTTCAGTTAAAAACAAAATTTTAAAAATGATTTATTTTGCACATCATTAAATTTCAAATTTTTTAATTAAAAGATATTATGATATTCGAACAATTAATTATAAATTACAAACAAGAAATCCTTTATTTACTTTTCTGTGGCGCGCTTTAAGCAATAAAAACTATAATTCCAAAAAAGTCCTTATTCACTCAATGTCATCAAAAACATTAAGACAATGCTGTAGTGAGAGAGAATAAAACAACGACACAACATTGACTCTCTCAAATTAAAGAGAGAATCGAGAAAATAAAACACGTTTCGTATATTTTCCAATTCCAATAATATAATAATTATTCATTCACTCACTCACTCTCTCGGCATTCAGACGGTTCAGATGTGTTATTCATAACGAGAAAAACCGCAAAAAGACGTAGAAATTTCAAATTTGTTTAATGAACTATTTTTTTGTGAGTGAGCTCGATAAACAAGGCAAATCGAGAATAAAAACTCTGTTAAAGTCGTAAAAGTTGAGTGTGTGCAGAAAAAATAACATAAGAAAAATAAGCATTCAAAAAACAAAAAAAATACTGATAAAGAATACGAGTATGTGCAAACAATTATAAATCACTGTGGTGTGAAAAAAGTGGAATAAAAATGTATATGACTACCAAGTGAAGTTACAAAAAAAAGAGTGTATTTTACATACGCCTTTTACAAAATACAAAAAGTAGGCTATTAATGAAGACTTAGTTGCTATTTTATATTGAAATTCTTTTGACACTAAAGTAAAAAGTCAAAAAAGTATTTGTTCATTAAACGGTTTAGGAAATTTTTATTCTATCGGTGAATGTGTATTGAACGTTTTTCTGCTCTTTTCTTACTCTCTCTCTCCTCTCGTTACCTGAGTGAATGTACGTACATAAATTTCGTCTTCTTACAATCGTCTTTTTTTATTTTTGCTCACTTCATTGAGACTGCTCTTCTTTTGCTGCTTTTTGCTATCTGTCCATGAAAAGAAAAGAGAGAGAAAAAGAGAAAATATTTATTGGAAATGTGGAAGAGAAATACACATGTTTTATGCGTAACAGCATTTGCTTTATTTCTCATACATTTGTACTTTAACCAACCGGCAAATAAATATGAATCATTGGAAAAGAATTGCTGTAGACAGATTACTCTAACATTAGTTTAAATTGGAGTGCGTACTTTCACAGGATTATTCAAATTAATAATCTATTTATCATATTGTTGACTCCTACAGTCAATATTGACTATAAATATTTATATTTATACAATGTTTAGAGTTTAACCAATTTGAACCAATTAGCTTCATTTAGAAGTTTCTCACTTATATTATATTCCAATACAAATGCTTGTTTTTGTTGTTACTATTTCCTCAAACAAATATCGAAATTGTGTTGATTATTTTCACTCTATATAGCAATTCAATGATAAAAACAATTTGTTTTAAATTAACAAGAGGGCGGCATACAATTAACGTTTTTAGAATTTCATCACATGCATTAGATGAGATTGTATTGAACAAACATTGCCGCTTGTTTAAGTAATAGTAAAATCTTTGTGTTTTTAACTGTCGCCGCGAACACTTGGCAATAATACCTAACATTTATCATTTATTTACAAAGAATACTTGACATGTAAATGATTAGTAAATATGCCTTTTTATGTGAATATAAAGAGGTTAAGTAACAAATAAATATAAAAAGTACATGAGCAAAAATATTAGAAATTAACTGAAATCGAAAAATCAAAATTTTTAAATATTTGAAAAAAAAAAACGTTATTTCTTAAAAAGCTTACCGTTTTACCTCGAATATAAGAACATATCCTTGTATTCAAAAAAGCCCGAATTTCATTTATTGTCATTTTAAATTATATAAAAAAATTAAAATTAAAAAAGATAGAAAAATTTCCGTGCTCTGATATTTGAGAGAAGACAGTATCCACAAGAGGTATATGAAGCTATTCAAAAATTAGACCATATTTTACATTTAATTTAAATGAAAAGCTTGCATAAGTTGAAAATGCTAGAAAATGGTTCACTTTTGAATTGCGTTCTAAATGATAATCATTGTCTACAAGTTCAGCACACACAAAAAATGCCATTATCATACAATGGTAGAATATCGTTTGGAAAATTAGATCACGCAACGCTAACTTATTTTATTGTATCTCAATGGTCTATGTTCAGTGATAAAAAAATGTGAAAAAATTTATTGGATAAAAAAGAATTTTTTTTTCATTAATTTTTACCCTTCTTTCCTTCTCATCTGACAGATACAAAGTTTTATTATCACGTTAGTTTCTGCCGAGAAAAAAAGAGAAACGAATCATAACGTATTTATAATTGATCAACAGTTTGTGTATTAGTGAATAATAAATAAGAGCCATATACTTAGGAAAAATATATTGAAATATTTTATGGCGCGTGTATTAGAACAAGAAGTTAATTTATCGCGAAGAGCTTGTTGGAACAAATTAGAGTTAGTAAAAAGCAACAGCAACAGCATACAAAATTTAAATAGTGAATTTAGTCATGATAATGAATGTTGTTATGTACGTTTCATTGCTACTCACATTAATAATCCTATGAAAAATGTGTTAAGTACCTGTTATTTATAAACAAATTTCTTCTCTACAGAACTACCATAGATATAATTCCAGTCACATCCCAACTGGCCATTGCAATAGCAATAGGACATTATTTAGGAAACTGAGTCAATTTATTAGCGATCGAATAATTATGTTAGCATTTATGAAAGAGAACATGATGTTGTCGAAGAAGAAAAATCTGATTTTTATGGTGCTGTTCAATGTGCTCTTACTTCACTGTGGTTACGTTCAAGCTAGGCCAAATGCAACTGCGAATTTATTATATGAATCGGGAGATAACTCAAAAGTGAGTTTAATACTAATATGCTCGCTTTAAAAGGCTATAATTTTTTTTTGAAAAATTAGATACAATCGCTTGAACCTCCTAATTTAAACTTACCTACTGGAGATGCTTCTTCTTCTCACACAAATCATGAAGACTCAGCCTTGCCTTCAATTCAACATGATCATCATATAATACAATCAGTCCATGGAGACGAACATGCTGCGCATGGTGAGCATGCTGCCGAAGTTGGTGGACATCATTCTGAAAGATATCCAGTGACAACTGTAGACTTCGCGCGTGTAGAATTGCCCTTTATTATTGGCATTTGGATACTATTTGCTAGTATCGCAAAAATTGGTGAGTGAAAAATAATTTAAAAGTGTGCGAATGATAATGTGGCATAATTTATTAAAATAATAATTTTGCATATTTACAATCTTTATTTTATTCAACTGTTTTCTTGTTTGTTGATTTGATTGGAAGCAAACTAGTATTAAACACAATTTTATTTGCATTCTCTTCAAAAAGATTCATTCAATTGAAACCAGTTTTAGCCAACATAAAGCAGTGAATCAGCTTTTCGAAAAGGCGTCGTGCTAAATGAATTGTTTATTTAACAAAAAACTGTCTTTTCTCGACATTTTCCAAAGAGCAAAGTATTCATTTATTCTAATCACGAATTGTCGTTTACACTTTGTAAATTACTTCATGTCTAATCGAATCTTTGCAAGCCACATCTTAAGTCTTAACGATTTATGTCAATGTTAATTCTATGATGTTTGACTTTGACATTGAATTTTTTAGTAGGAAAATTTTTCAATTATCAAAACAAAAACAAAGAACTGAGAGAATTAATATTATATGGAATATTTTTTCATTTGATTATAGGTTTTCATATGACACCAAAAATCAATAAAGTTCTGCCCGAGTCGTCGCTTTTGATTGTCGTTGGAATTATCATTGGACTGATACTTTACACATCGACTAAATTGCATGTGCAACCGTTAACACCAAACACCTTCTTCTTTTACATGTTGCCACCAATTATTTTAGATGCCGGTTATTTCATGCCAAATCGTTTATTCTTTGACAATATCGGTACTATTTTACTCATGGCTGTGGTTGGAACAATTTACAATGTCGCAACTATCGGTAAGTATACAAATGTGTGTGTGTCGTAATTTCATCAACAAATAACATGCTTCTCTACTGCCACCGCTTTTGTTGTTTTACAATACATGATAAAAAGCAGTCATTTCCACATAGAAATAAATATAAAGTGACAAATACTGTATAAATGAAATTCATTTTATTCAACAGGTGGCGCATTATATTTCTGTGGCATGACAGGGATTTTCGGATTTGAAACTCCACTTCTCGACACATTCCTCTTCTCATCGCTGATCTCGGCGGTAGATCCTGTAGCTGTTTTAGCAGTATTTGAAGAAATTCATGTAAATGAAATTTTATACATTGTTGTATTTGGTGAATCGCTACTCAATGATGCCGTCACTGTCGTACTTTATCACATGTTTGAGACCTACAATGAAATGGGTTTAAATAATATTCAAATCACAGATGTCGTCAATGGAGCACTTTCATTCTTATGTGTTGCACTTGGAGGTGTTGCTATTGGTAAATATTTCTCTTGTTTTCAAAAAATTGTTACAAATTTTGACGTCAATTCTTTTATAAACGTAAGGCGTAATTTGGGGTTTTTTGACTGGCCTTGTCACGAGGTTCACAGATCACGTTCGTGTCATCGAGCCAATATTTGTGTTCGTTATGGCTTACTTGGCATATTTAAATGCTGAGATATTCCATTGGAGTGGTATTTTGGCGTAAGTATTCACACTGTTTGACGAGATTTATTGCTTTAATAAAATCTAATTTCATTACTTTTTTCTCCTTTTTTTATTTGTTCATACAGAATAACTTTTTGTGGTATAACCATGAAAAATTATGTGGAGGCCAATATATCGCACAAATCACATACTACAATAAAGTATGCCTTGAAGATGCTGTCCAGCTCGTCAGAAACAATTATATTCATATTTCTGGGGGTTGCGACAGTCAACAATAAGCATGAATGGAATACATGGTTTGTACTTTTGACTATTGTATTCTGCTCAGTTTTTCGCGTGATAGGTAAGTACATAGTTAGAAAATTTACTTTATATCGTAATCACAATTTAAAGCAACTTTAATAACTCTATAGTTTAATTGTCGTCATATTTCTTCAAGTTCATTTAATGAGAATGTTTATCAAAATCGACTTTAATTCATTCTCCGTCTCTCTCTTTTCATTTTTTCTATACACGTAGGTGTGATTATGCTTGTTGGAATTGCTAATCGATTTAGAATTCATAAGCTATCGAATGTCGATCAATTTGTTATGTCATATGGCGGTCTAAGAGGCGCAATTGCATTTGCTTTAGTCCTCCTTATCGATCCGAACCATGTTCCACTTGCACCGCTGTTTGTCACAACGACTATTTGCGTGATATACTTCACCGTCTTTCTTCAGGGTATTACAATAAAGCCACTTGTCAGAATCTTGAATGTAAAACGCGCAGAAAAACGCAAGCCAACAATGAATGAACGAATTCATGAGCGTTTTATTGATCATATGATGGCAGGTATGGAAGATATTTGCGGTAAAACTGGAAACTATACAATTCGTGATAAATTCAAGCGATTCGATAATCGCTTTATTCGTCCATACTTGATTAGAGATCTCAAGGTAAGACCTTGTCATTGAATACTTGTACATTAAAATTAAATTAAATAATTATGTAAATAGGGTGCTGAACCAAAGATTATTGAGACTTATTCAAAATTGGCTATGAAAGATGCAATAGATTATATGCGTCGCAATCCATCAACAATTGGACAGATGACCGGAACAGAATCAATGAGTGCTTTATTCAGAAATTATACTAGCGGTGCGCTGGGTGGAAGGTGAGTTATTGTTTGTTTGTTAAAAACATTTGGAAGCAAAAATAATGAATATTGATTGGGAAAAATATTTCGCATTTATATTTTATCGCAGTCCAAGCTTTTCAAACTTTGAAACGTCGACAAGAAATTTGGACATGCAAGAATTGGATTATAATCCATCAAGAAAAGACTTGACAGATGCAAGAATTCATCATTTATTAGCAGAGGAGCTGAAGCCATATCGAAGAGTAAGTTATGAATCTTCATTTTATTTACTTTCTTCTTCTTTCTATTGTAATTTAAATTATGGAAGCTTTAAGCAAAATCTTATTATACATTTAATGAGACGATATAACTAAAAGTTTTGCTAAAAGCTAATAAAGCATGTTCGGATCTGATTCGAAACTAAAAGAGAATTCTAGTCTATTTAAATAAAAATATTCTAAATTCTGTCTCTATTGGTACTCTTTGAAAACTATCATTAATGAATTATATTCCTTTTTTTCATTCAATAATTTTTTTTACAAATAAAAACAAAAACCTCTTTCATTTAATTTTTACACCGAAAAAATTATCTGAAAACTCATATCATCAACTTTTTACAAAAAAGGCTTCAATGTCTGCGGTATGAAAAAATTCTTTTTTTGTCAATTTGTTAATGTTTATTTTTTTATTCACAAAATGAATTATTTAATCTCTAAATTACTACCTATCTCTCTATCTCTATAACTCTCTATTAATTTATTTAACCAATACACTCATATGTATCTGGCTATGATTTTGTGGAAAACGCTTTTCTAACTGGCAAATAATTTTATTCTCATAAAACATTTCAACTTTTGCAATTTGATTTACATACTTAATCATTTGTGGTTCTTTCGTGCTTAATGTAAAACAATTAATTATTTATATGTTTGTTATTGACATAATTTTAATTACCATTCACTTTCTCGTTCAATTCGTCATCATAATACTTTACCTTATAAACCATAATTGAGTTATACGCTATATTATCACATTCAATAATACATTTCGATCTTCTCATTTTTATTTTCATCAAATATTAGATGATTCTAACAATTATCATATAGTTTAATAAATGAAACATGCATTTATGAATACCAGATGTGTGTGGAGCAAATATAGAGAGATTTATAGATTGTGTTCATTCAATGAGACTTATTACAAAAAGAAATTTCTTATATTTTAACAACAAAATAATTTATATTCTAAATAGTTGATCACAGCTTATTTTCAAATTTTTAATCAAAGCTTTAACTAGTAAAGCTTTTTTAGAGAATATTATCAGAAAAATATGTAAAGTAGTTATAATATATTATGATGAATGCATTTAAATTGAGCTCTTTGAACACTTTCTATACATCTTTGTGTGAAAAATATTGCATGCAATTTTTTTTTGTTTTTTTGACAGCATGGTTATAGGTTTTCAATTATATGAGTGCAATTATCTATGTTTATATATCTAATTAAAAACTGAATTTATTATTTCAGCATCGACGACTTAGCTATAGTAGACACACTGTAGACGATCGTGATTTATCGACGCAAGTATGTATAGCAGAAACAGAATAATTATTGTGAGAGAATGGAATAGATTTATTAAAAAATGTCATTTATTTCCAAGGTCAACTATAAAATGAGAATGAATATTCGCCGCATGGCACAAGGTGATCGCAAACATCATAAACGAAGTAAACGGATGAATAAGGTAAGTAGGGCAGACAGGCAATTTGTGTGAACATTCTACTTAGTATTTATAAATATATGTAAACGCATGTCATAATATCGCTTTTTCTTGTCATGCAGGATGGCACAAAACAAAATCACGTCTCATTCCCTGAGTTCCAGCAGAATGGGTCAGCCAAACAACTTGCGAACGGTACGAATACGTCATCATTTAGCAAATTTAAACGAAAACATTATCACAATCATATGAAATATCGTAGATTAGAGATAGGTAATAACGATTGCATTGCTGGCTTGCTAATGTTCATGGATAAAAGCAATGTCTTAATCATACAAACTCGATGTACATTTTTTATCTTCTTTATTTTCCTTTTTTATTAATTTACAAGATATAACGATAATAAAAGTTCGCTTTGATAGTATATTTTTATGGAAAATGTTATAAAGCATGCTACTCGTATAGAAATCTAATGCATACGATAAAATGAAGAAGTTCTGCATCAATGTTTTGACATAATATAAATTCAATGTTTTCTTTTACTTATTTTTCATCGATGTTTTCATTTTGTTGAGTTGAATGTCATAAAGTTTTTTTCTTCTTAATAGGAAGCGCAATGCAATATTATTATCTTTTTCACAAACACACACGATGATTGGCAAAGATATGAAACTGAGAAGCATACATGAAAAATAATTTTAAAAAAATTAATACTTGTTTCTCAGTTTTCAACTTGCAATATGTATAATGTTTTTCACACAAAATATATATATATATATATTTTCTATTTATTAAGTATGTAGCACAATACACAATTTAGTAGAGCTTATTTATCTTCTTTTCTTTCAAATTGCCAAAAAAAAAAAAATAATAAAATACCTCTAATTTCTTTTTCCCTTATCACCTCATCTTTCTCTCTCTCCATTTTCCTCTCTGTCAACACTTAGATTACATAAATGAAGTTTTAAATGAAAATCAAGAAGAAGATTCGAGGCAAGCGCAATCTGACGATTGGGAAGGTGGACTTACATTCATTGCTAAATCATCTCGTAAGTAAATCAATTGGAATAATTTGAAATTATGATTGAAAAAAAACATTTATTTTATCTATTATTTATATTTATTTGACTTTCTCTCTCTCTCTCTTCCTTCAAATACCTTTTAATCCTTTATTATCAAACATTTGATTTGGTAATTGTGAATCTTCTAAAAGCCCTTTTTTGAACCGTAAAATTGTTAGCTTTATTCAAAATATAATAAATTTGACGTGATATTTAAACAATCTTGAAATCCTTTTTCAACATTGCCAAATCTCTAACTCTTTCTTGATGCATGTGTGATTTGACCTTTTCATATTATTTATAATTCACAGTTGACATTGAATGAAATCTCTTCATGTGCAACATATTATATCATTTAAACTAACAAGCAAATGCTGTTGCTTTGACATTGCTGCACATTAGTCAAAAATTCTCTCCTATTTTTCATCTTCAAAAATAACCGAATATTCGATTTATTAGCAATAAAAATAAATTCTGATCGATTGAATAATTTCGATAATGTCAATGCTTTTACATTGAATTATAAAGACAATGGCAACAATGAATAGAGTTCAAAAACATTTCTCCTCCTAAATTTATTTAAAGCGTATCTTTTAATTCAGATTATTCCGCACGTGCATCAATTTGATACACATGATTTCTTCTCTCACATGCAATGAAGAATAAGGAAGAATAAGTAATTTTAAGGGTAGACTTTCGCAAGCAATGTGTACTCATGTTATATCATGTATGTGTAAATATAAACCAAAGAAAAATGATCAGGTTTGGCACATTTTTCAGGATCTTTCTTGTTTTCTTACTCATTTGAAAGATAAATCACATGACTATGAAATCTAGGCGCACTCTTAAATTTATTCAAAGTTTTATTATGAATGTATGAGACAGACAAGCAAGAATGACGTCAGTAGCCAAAAATATTTTTCCCATATTATTAAGAGAAAAATCCATATTATTTTCATTTTATATTGTGCTTTAGTTTGGTTTTAAAAAGTCAAAACTAAAATCAAATCAATTTTTCTCATTTCATTTCTTTCTTTTGATTTTTGCTTCTCCTACTTTTTTATGTCGCATCTCTTGAAATGCGTTTAGCCGATTCTCTTGACGCTTTATCTATCAATCAAATGAATAGCAATAAAAATTTATTAATCGCACAAATAAGTAATCTTAACGACCCCGAAAATTCACGTTCTGTGAGGCATTTATCATTGAAATTAAGTCCGACAGACCAGACAAATAAGGATTATAATGCATTAGACTTATTACCAACAGCTGCCGAATCTTTCTTTCCATGGCGACGTGACAAATCGTATCAGAGTTTGGGCTTCGGTACTGTTCAATTGACTAATTAGCGTTGAGTTATATTTTTACTTTTGGCTACCTAGAAAAGTTACTTTACTTTAATTTCATGCACAAAAATAATCGTTTACTTTTTCTATTATGCCTAGATTTTCTCTTACTTTTGCCATATAATGTGTCTCGTACATTTATCATTCACTTCCTACTTTTTCATGTTACACCATCCGCCATCATCATCATCATCATCAATTTTATGCAAACGGGGAAATTTTCAACAAATGTTCCACCTGTTGTTTGATTCACACAATTTTTTATTCTTTTATTTGTATTTAGTTCATTAGAAATCGGTCGCATGAATTTTGTCGATTTCCTGCACTTGTTATACGAGTACAAGAAATGAAAAAAATTGAATTTTGTTCATGTCACTCATGAAATGTCTCCAAATTTCTGCTTCTAACGACTTCGTGCTGAGAAAATGAGCTTAATAACATTATTCAGTGCTTATCTCGTTCTCCTTTTCTCTCTTGAGGAAATTATTATCATTCTCACTTTTTACATTCTTCAAAAGTCATTGATATTCATTTTTACTTCGTTTCTCTTTTTTTCGAAACCAGCATGCATCAAAATTGTCAGCAAAAAATCGATAATGGAGAGCTTAAATTTGATTTTTCTTCAATTGGCTTTGCCTTTTTTCGATGTTGTTTGTTTTGTTATGTTGATTTACACATGAGAATAAGTTGAACTGAAGTCGTTTGCTATTATTTACAAACGATAAGTTTACGTATGGCGTATTTTCCCTTGCAAATATAATTTAATGCGATTATTTTTCCAAAGCTTCTTTAACGAATTTGATTTTATTAAGTTTCTATTAATGAAACTTTAATATTATTATTACTAATTACAAAGATTGATCAGTTTTATTATGAATTAAAACTAGAAATGTCTGTAGGCAAATAAACTGATAAAATTGCCTATTTATATTCAGTACATAATCAAGGGAAAATGCGCTAAAATCAATATGATGTCATTTTCACAAAAACAACAAAATCTCATTGTTAAATAAACTTACTGATTGCTAGTTATTTCAATGTTTCATTCCTCTAGAGGAAGAAAATGCTTGCGAAATCTTAATTTATTAAAGTTATAAATGTATATAAATTTTCTTTTTAATTTTTCTCATAGGAGATAATGGCGATGCTCCCGATGAGAGCAAACGTTATTCACGAGATTCTGAAGGTAATAATTTTATTATAAATTCTATTCTATTTGGTTTTTTTATTGAGTTCCTTACCTCTCTCCATTATTACTCTAAAAATAAGTTGACCTTTTCATAATAAAAGTGAACGAATGTATTCACTCTATGCACAATCAAATAACTTTGCTGTTGTAGTGAATACCTCTCATATTTATTATTGAGTATTTTCATAAATCCCTTTTTTTAAACGATACAAAAAACTATTATCATTCATATAGGGGAAGGGAATCAACGTGTTACAACCCCAACAGCACCAGAATCAATTCTACCGTGGAAACGCGAAGACGACAAAGAGGATAATGGCGTTATTCAGCAAACAGAATTTCCTTCATGGGCTAATAATAAAGAATATCTTGCTTATAATTCACCTAGTGCCACTTTCTTAGGTAAATTCAATTATCATGTTATTTCCCATTTTTTTATTGCAAGTGGAGTAATTGTGTTCATCCGCCTTATTTTTTGGGAGAATAAACATGACCGTCAGATATTCAGATTCTTTTCGTTCATTACCTCCTTTTGAGTTGCTGTTTTGAAATTTAATAAGTAGAGAAGAAAATATGATAAATAAGTAAACAAAACAAATAACAACTCATGCCATGCATGCTTTTCATATCATGTTTCATTAAAACAGTCTTGAGTTCGTGTGTCAATTTCACATGCCTCTTTCTCTCCTTTCAATTTACTTACTTACTTGCTATTCTTCTTCTCATATCTTTTTAAAAATTTAAAATTTAAACACAAATTAGAGTGGTTTTATTTTCCACAATAAGTATAGAATAGAGCGAATGAAAATTATTTTTTTCTAGATGGTATTAATCAAATTATATGTGTATGTATCATATAAAAATGACAATTTAGCTTGCACAAATTATATTATTTTATTGCATCCATCTTTATTTTTAAAATTTCTTTTTTTTATTTTTTCTTCTTTATGTTACCAACTTTGCTTGTTCACTTGTATTGGCCCACCTATTAACCTCACAACCAAAACACTACTTTTCTCTATGACATTGTATAATTATTAACCTTAATCGAAATCACCAAAACCAAAATCAAAAAAAAAACATGAGTTTAGGTGGAATCACAAAACCTAAACAGAAAAACTCTGTAATAGGTCTCTTTAGACGTGAGAGTCATGGTGACTCAGATGGCGGTGGCATACGTGACAAGCGTTCGGGATCGATTAGCGGCCAAGTTGTTTATGAAATTGAACCCACAGGTCATTCTTCACAATTTCCAGTAACAGCATCTCATAGGAGAAATACAAGAAAAGGCTCATTATTGGAAGTATCAGGGTAAGTTTTTCTGTGTACGCATAATATAATTCTTTCCTTTATTTCCCTCAAAAATACTTACTTTTCTTCTTGCAAAAGTTTTATAAAAAATTTGTCTTTTAATGGTTATGTTTTTGACAGTGTTGTGTGATATGATGGAGATCTATTCTTTTTAACAATTTTTCACATCGTTTTTATCTCTCTACATATTTTGATCTCTTTCTATCTCACTGTCTCTCTCTTTGTGTGTTTGCCATTTATTACTAAAAACAAATTAAACTTTACCGTAAAAATGGTGGTGATACAGAACATTTACTCAATGAACTAAGCTACTTTTGTGAATTTTGAGAGCACATTGCTTAAAAAAATTGGGGGCGGCCATTGAAGAAAAAACGTTGTCAAAAACATTGCTTTTCTATGTGTGAAGGATGTCGGATAATTAAAAAATGTACTTCATTATAAATAGCTTTTAGTTGATTTTATTTGTAAATATTAAAAATCATACTGCACATTGCACCTGCACAAACAATTGCACTTGACACAGAATAAATTCAGCACACTATGTAAATATACTTTGCACACAAGCTACAATAATTTTTATGTTATATTTTACTTTTTTTGTGTCTTTTAGTTAAGAGCTAACACTTTTTATATAACTGATGCATGCTATTTTTCTCTCTTTCGATAATTTTTATCATTTACAGACTCGTATTAGTAACCGAACGAAGACCTAGCCGAGCTCTTATAACTCCTCCTCCTCCTCATATGGATTCTGAAAAAGATTAATTAACCAATTCTCCTTAAATTAGTTTTAGTTTATAAATAATCCTTTTTTAAAAAATTATTTTTACAGTAACTTGTATGCCTAACACTTTAAATAATCTTATAGTCTTTATTAGGTTCCTTTTCTAATCTAATTCACTAATTTCTTTCTATATGACTAAAGCATGAATTTTTTTTTTTTTTTAAGGTTTTTTGCATGCTTTTTTTGTTTTAATTTTTATATTCTATTTGGAGAAAAGCAATAATTTTCTTTCCCATATAAGTAATGTGCTTTAAGACCAGTAGTTAAAAAATGCAAAGTGAAAAATGTAAACAAATTTATAAGCAAAATTTAAATGCTGTGAGCTTTTATGCTTCAATCATATTTATTTAAATTAAAATATTAAAAAATTCATGATCAAATATGCTTTAAGAAAGCTTTCAACATACACACACATACACAAAAGAAGCTTCATTCTTTTTGTAGTTCTGTATAATCACATTTTATGCAAGAGCATTTATTAATTTAACTTAACTACTTGTTATTGAATCCAAAAAACGTATATTTAATGCAATAACGAAAAAATAAAAAAATTCTCAAATATTTATTTGAAATTTTTATTTTTGATAATTTTTTCAACTATTTCACTGTAAAATATAAAACATATAAATGAAAATTATTGTAAATGCTTATTTCCCTTTTCTTTTTAACCAATCCTTCTTTGCCACATGACCGAACAATATTTTAATTCAAATTCTTATCTTCCTTTGAAACAAATTCTTTCGCGTTCGCAATTTTAAAAAATCACCAGAGATTCAATCATCCCCGAGGAGATACCAGATGCTTCAAAATTGCCTCTCAAAAGAGGAGGAGGACAGCAGCAACAGTACATAGTTGCAAAAACAAGTCCCAAAAATTCACGTAGTCGAAACAATGGTAGCAGCAGTCAACAAACACGTGGTCTTTTGTCACATAGCTCAGACTCAGAAATTTCAGATGACGAAGATGTTAACGAAAAACTAATGAAGCAACAGAAAACAAAAAAACATTTTTCAGTTGGCAGTGACGATGAAGATGATGAGGAATGTGGTTTGAGAATGAAAAGATCCTGAGAGTTATTTATTTGAGGCATAAGATGTGATGATTACGTTCGTTCATCATTGTGTTTCATGTATACTATCATTTGCCACTCGTTAGTCAATGACACGTGTGTGCGTATTGGAAGTATGTATATCTTTATTTGATATGACAAGTTAAGGCGGTTGAAGTTTACAACATTCATCATCATTTATCAGTATTTCTTTCTTTTTAAAAGCTATTTTCTTTTATAGAATAGAGAGTATTAAATACATGATTCATACTATCCAAAAGCACTTTAACACTATTTTTTCTATATTATAAAATGATAAAAAAAAAATTAAAGTTAACGTTTGTTATCAAGTGAATGAATGAATGATTTGATGAACATTTACCTATAGGTAGTGTCGTAAATAGATAGATGACATTTGTCAAAAAAGAACAGTACAGATGATGAGCAAAAAAATGTTATAATATAGTTTTGAGATTTTAAAGGATATAATATATCTAGAGTTAATTATTTACTATATTTACCAAGAGAAGAAGAAACATTTAATTATATTATTGAGTACTTACCTACACTTCCAATTAAAATTGAAAATGCGAGAATTTTATGCTCGAATTTATGTTAACTCTCGAATAAGCTATTGAATTATGTGAATCACTTGATAATTTCAAGGTTTATCATAAATAAAAAAATTTACATATTCAGTGAAAAAGCTGTCTTACCTTTGAAATTTCAAAATTACACAAGACAAATTCTTGAATATGGTTATTTTTTCATTATCAATGCTCAAATATTTTGTGCTGATTAAAAATGATTTTAAATTATGTTTTCCATCAAAATATGATTCTTCATCTTGATAATTTATAAACATTAAGTCGAATTTATATACTTAATTAAATATTCGTAAAAACTTAAAAAAATCGCGATGAAATGCCTTGTCAATGATAAGAATTAAAAAAGTTTTTAACTGCAAGATGAAAAATTTTTTAGCTTAAATAAATACCGACAAACAACAGCTATACTTTAATTTAGATTAATTTTCCCGTTAGTTGTATAAAAACAAAAAAAAACTTTATTACCTACTTGCATTTTATTTTATGTTGTTACTTAAATACTTACATTAACAAAATTGCAAGTTAAATAAATTATGTGATGAACAAGAAAAATGATGGCTCTTTTTATTGCATACCTATTTTTAAATTTCAGAATCAATAAAAAAGGAAAGATTTGTATTTATTTTTACGCATACTTTTTATTCATGTCTCAATTCATCATTTTTTTCGATTTTATATTGAATCTTGTCCTATGTTGCCGAGTGTCCACTTTTATTTATATTTTGAATTTATTTACTCTACAGAATTCAGCTGAGAGCAATTGGTGGTCTTCATATTTTGAAACATTTATAATTTTAAACCGTCTTTTGATATATATTATTTCTTTGTTTTGTCTCGTAATTTTGTATATCTCTTTAAATAATTACATTACATTATTCTCAAGCTGAGTAAGTATAATACAATATGAGTCCTCGACATTCTTTCGTTTATGAATATATTAATTAATTAAATTTTATTCTTGTGATTTTCATTGTTTCCCATCTATGATTAGGTATGATGATGATATCGATTATACATTATTTTTCCTTTAAATATATAAGGAATTTTCTCATTCACTTTTATCTTCTTCTTCTTCTTTTCAAGTCTGATAGTACGTTTGTATGGGAGAAAGAGAAAGGGTATGTTAATGTGAAATTTTAATTAATACAATATGGAGACTCAAATATAATATACTCTTCATTATATATATGGTGAATTAGCTTAATGTCCGTTATTTTATTGCATAAGATATTTCTTTTCTTTTATCTAGATAGTTTTTTATTTAGAAAGAATGGTGATTTCGATGAAAGTTTCACTGGATTTTTGATTAAAGTTTAAATATACCTTTATATATACTCATGTTTGATACATGCTGAACAACTTGAAAATTTATAAGATCAACAAGATATTTTTTTTCTAACAACTCCTCTTAATGTCAACATAACTCATGACTCTTTAGTTTATTAGTTTATTTTATGAAAAATGTATTGTATAATAAGTCATAAACTAATTAATATACGCTTTTGTATATGTGTGTCTCGAACAAAAACGAATTTACAAATGATTCATAATTTTTTAAGATATTTTTTTATTTGACGTTATTTCAGTCATTACTCAACAAAACCAATTATAAGAAAGTTTATTGCCAGAGTTTCACCTTTTTTTATTATTTTTCATCCAATTTTAAACCGCTGTCGCTCAATAAACATTTAGAACTTTTACAGAAGCATACGTCTAAAAAATGACTCATTTTTAAAAAGAAAATAGTTTCATCAATGAGAAAGATTGTCAAATAAAAGGAAACTTGGTTAGGATTGAGATAAAGAGAAAGAGAGAAAGAGGGAAAGAGATAGAGGAAATTTCAAAGTATACGAATACAATTATTTTGTGTATAATTTATATTATGGTCATAATTCTGCCTCATATCTAATATAACATTTACTAATTAATCAAAAATCATTCTTTATCTCAATAAATTTTTATCGCTGATGTCTAAAGAACTTGCTTTTTAAATATTTTTTTGACAATTAACATATTTTTCAGTTAGCTGGACTCAATTATGTTGTAATTATAATAAAAATGCATAATCGTTGAGTAAATTTTTGTTATTTCGGTATCTAAATGCAAGAACATAGTGAACTTGAGTTAAAATTTAAAATTATGTAGCACAATTTTTTTTGCAAGCAGCCTTTGTACCATCTAAACCATTTCTAATCGTTATCAACTTTCTTTGGATATTAAAAATGCACGGTTTTGAGATTTCCAAATCTTTTTTAATGGAATGTCATGTGTGTGTGTGTGAATCTGCACATATTTAAGCGCTTTAACAATTATTTCCATTATGGCAATCATTCAAATTTGTTTTTACTAAATACTTTATAGCTGGTTGTTTCGTTTCGTGAATAAATTTTTGTAATAATTTTTTCTCATGTTGTTTTCTTTGCCAAGTTGAATTAGCAAACTTTCGATCGATTTATCTTGATGACTTCGAATATGATTAAAATAATACGAAATAACATTCAATTGATTACTAGTTTACATGTTACCTATCAGTCGTTTCCATCAATGTATGACGAAGGAGCAGTGAAAGAGTGTTCAGACAAAAGTTAATATTATGAAGGCATGTGTAAATATATTTTTTAATAATAACATTCAAAGTATAATTTTTCCACAGGCAAAAGAATTTAAATAATATCAAAACATGACATAAAAAATATGTTACAGTAAATAAAGAATAAATATCACAAATACAAAAGTACGTGACAAATAATATATAATAATTAAATTTAAAATAGAGAACTAATAAAGGCTACATTTTAAGTTAAATACATATTATTTTTTACCTGATGAAACAAATGCTCGAACATAATTACTAGGAAATAGTCCAGTCACACCATTCAATTCACCCTTCCACCAATCAGGTTCGTCTCGAGAAAGTACTGAGATTATGTCATCTGGCTCAAAACTTAATTCATCATCATTCAATGCTGTATATGGATACATTGCTTGAACTTTATCTGTTAAAGTAAAAATGAACATATATCATCAAGACATTTTAATAGAGCAGTTTTCAAAAGTAAATATACCTATGACAGTTTCATGAAGATCAATTTTAGATGAAGAGAGCGGAGTTGACCGTCCACTCATTCTACCACCCGCAAGTATTTTAACATAAGTAGCTGGGAACCAACCGACTTGACGGCGACGACCTTTCGACTTTATTTGAAAAAAAGAAATGAATAGTTCAAAATAACATTCAAATAAATCGTTTATGTTCATTACCTGTAATTCACCTTCCCACCACCCCGACTCTGACTTTTTCCTAATCATAACTAGTTGTCCTTTTTGAAGTGATAATTGTTCACTGCTTGTCGCTTCATATGGTGCAATGACTTGTGCAACTTCTCCTTTTTTCGCTCGAAGACTCTGTAATTAGTCATAAGAAAATTATGATGAGTAATCGTAGTAACATTGTTTTGAAAGTCTATAAAACTTACAGCAGATGATGTCATCCCTCTAAACTCTTGCATGTTTGCATCATTAACAACATTTTGTGTATTAATTTGGGATACTTCAGAATCAGCGTCAGCTTGATTACGTGCATCAGCTTCTTCTGCTGCCGTCATAGTATTATTAGTTGTTGCTGCCTTAGTTACATGTGAGACATTACTACTATTGCCATTGACATTCATTTTATTGAAATCGTTTACTATAGTACTATTAGATGATTCATTATTGTCACTTGCAGGTTGAACATAATTGGCGGGAAAAATTCCTATACGCTTTCCAATAACACCCGTCCACCAATCGCCTTCCTTCTTTATAACTCGCACCTCTTCGCCAGCTTCAAATGTTAAATCTCCAACTTCTGCTGATTGATATGGATAACAAGCAATGAATTTTTCACCCTCCTCTGCACTCAAATCGCCATTCGTAGCCTCTATTGTTTGTGTGATTTCACTGTGAAATAATTAAAATATTATACTCGAGACTGTTAAAATAAATTAAACAAATCTTACGTTGATTGTGCTTCATTTATAACAAATTCATTTTCAGCACCATCGGTATCGCATTTCTCAGCATAACTTTCAGGAAACCAGCCAGTGTGACCATTTATTTCACCTGCAAGCCATCCTGGTTCAGCATTTTGATTTACTGGAACCTGTTTATGAAATCAAATATATTATTTATATATGAATTTAATAACTAATTTTCTAGATTTTACCATAATAATATCGCCCGGTTGGAATGTAATTTCATCGTTATTTCTTCCATAGAACTCATATATAGCTCTATATTTGATAAATTCTGTATTATCATAAGAAACTGATGCTGCCACAGATGTTGCTGCTGATTCTTCCACTTTTTTTGTTTCTGTAGTTGTTGACCATGCTGAATTACTTGGAGCCGAATCCCATGCAGATGTAAATGATTCATTTTTACGATTATTTCTCAATTCAAGCACCTAATAAAAAATTTATAGCCAACTAATATTTGTAAAACATTTTTTTTTCTTATGAGTGACTCACTTGTATACGAGCAGTGTCGTACTCATTGTATAATTCTTCACATTTTGTTATCAGCTCTTGAAGTTCACCACGTGCTTCCGTTTTTTGTTCTATGTGAGTGGTTGCATCTTTGGATTTTTCCTCAATTTCGGTTTTAATGTTTTCTATTTTGTCTTTTAATTGCTTAATATTAATCTAAAAGAATTAAATACTAGTAAAACTTATTATGACCGATATAAAGACGTTTTTATACCTGTTTATTAGTTAGCAACGCCTGATCGTCTGCTGAACCAGCTGCTTTTGTTTTAGCATCTAATCGCGCTTTTTCTTGGCTTAACTGCAGCAATTTTGCATTTTGTTCTTTGATTTTAGCCTTGCAAGCTGCTTGCTCACTTACACATGTATCACGAGTGCTACGCATTCCATCAATTACGGTCTTTACATTGGTCACTGCTACGCGAGTATCACAAATTTTCTGTGACAACTCTTTTACTTTAGTACTAAGACTTTCTAATTCGATGGTTAATGTTTGATTTTGTCCTTTAAGTTTAAGTAAACGATCTTGTTCTCTCTGTCTTTCTTGTTCCATTTCTTGTAATTTTTGTGCTTCCCATTCAAGTTGCCTTTGTTTTTCAAGTTCCCTAATTAAACACGAAAGTATTAAAATACTTTATCAATCGTTAAAAAGTTTAGTTATGACTTACTTTCTGGCTAGCTCCTTTTTCTCTAATTCTCGTTTACGCTGTTCCTCTCTTTCTAGCTCGAGTTCTTTTTGACGTTGAATTTCGGCTTCGATTTCTTGTTGTTTCTTCAATTCAGCTTCTAACCGTGCCTTTAAAATAATTCCGTATAGTTTTAATAACTTTTTAATAGGATTTGACAATGATCAGATTATAATCAGATCATGATTACTCAAAAGTTCATATGACAGTTATGATTATCAACAATCATTTCAATGAGGAAGTTTTCTATTGAGTAAATCATAATGTATAATGATCAAAAAGGCATTAAGAAGAGCTATATTAACCAAAACATGAAAATCTTTCATCATTTCATTTTACCACATTTAATATAGATTTTCAAGTCAAGTTTTCTCGTTTTATACTGAATCAATCTGACATAAATGTACATCAAAATAAAGCTTATTTAACGTAGAATCCAGCTATGATAAGATTTATAGTACAAAACAGGGATAAAATGTTTTATTTTTTTATCGCTATTTTAAACATTTTTGAATATTTGAAATTGAAAATCTCTCCTTACAATTAAGCACAATCTCTTCAAACGTATGCTAAAATATTGTTTGTATCGTAATATTTCGGTGCTTTTGAACTCAACTCTTCAAAACGTGCATATTTTGTGCAATTAATAATTGAATATTGCAAAAATATGAATTTTTTTAAGTAAAGTTTTTGTTATCATTTAAAGTATTTTATAACAAATTGAAAATATCTTATTATAAGATGCATTCTACGTTTCATAAGCTTTCATTTGATATATAAATGTCTCAAATTGAATGAATAATAATCGAGAAATATTGATAGGAAAAATCAAAATTTGAGTAATCATGATCTGATTATAATCAGTTTGATTATTTTCGATATTTCCTAGTCGTTAAACTTTGCATCTTTCAGCTTTTTTTAAATATACCTTCTCGCGTTTTTCAGCTTCTTCCCTTTCTTTTCGTTCTCTCTCTTCTTGTTCTTTCCTTTGAATATCCGCTAACGCTTTACGTCTTCTTTCGAGTTCTGCTTGACCTTTGTCATAATTTTCTTTTCTCTTATCCTCAAACGATGCTAAAAACAGATGAGAATGTTTTCTTAATTTAAATGAGTCTAGGAAATAGTAATTACTCACATTGAGGCATTCCGGCAGTGGCATCAAGAATTTCACCGACAGTGGCAGCAGCTCCTTGTGAAGATACTGACCCATGGCGTGAACCAGCTATTGAACCTTGTCGTGAAGATACTTTACGGAACGAAGGTGGAATAAGTTCTAATGGAAGTTCAGTTGGGATTTGTTTTCCCGTAGCATACATTTCACACAAATAGAGTGCCAACACAAATTCTTCGCAACCTAAACGTCCATCAGCATCACGATCCGAAAGTGCCCAGATTTTGGCTAAAATTGCCTGCGGAACATTTGTCTGAAGTAAAATTCCACGAGCTTGTGTACCAGTAAGAAAACCACTACGCGCTTTATCTGTTGCATTGAACATTTGTGTATATTTGAGTTTTGACGATTGTGGAATAGCCCATTCAATTGAACTGAAATACATTAAAAATTCGAATGATAATTTGTAAAAATATGTTAAAACTTAAAAGCTTACGATGGTGATTCGGGAACCGATGGCACTTTCTCTGAAAAAGACATTGATCGACTGGCACTACCACTTGGTGGAGTTGGTGCGCCAGGAACTGGACCAACCACTGGTGCGACTGGTGCTTGAGCTAATGAATCGAGTAAAGATCCGCTACTCAATTGTTCGAGTAAAGGGGGAGGAGCTGGCTGCTGAATGATTGGTGCCGGTTGTTGTGGAATAATTTGAGGCTGTGGTGGTGCTATTCCTATATTAGATTGAACTTGCGGAATGACAGTTGAATTTGGAATAATATTATTTGACATGATTGGTTGCGGCTGTTGTTGAGGAATCATTTGCTGTTGCGATAAAATTGGTTGAGGCTGCACAATCATTTGAGGCGCTTGAGTCATGACCATTTGCTGTGGAATTATTTGTTGTGGTAAGGAAGCGGTAGCTAAAATGGATACAGGTTGCTGCTGCATCATTACTGGCTGTTGTGGTTGAGCTTGTATAATCAAAGGCTGCTGATTTTGCATAACCGGTTGTTGAGTCTGATATTGTGGCTGTTGTTGCTGAATAGGAGCGACTGTTGTTGCTGGTTGTTGTGTAAGAAACTGTTTGTAGCCTTCTGTTGGTGACATTGCACCCGTCGGTGTTCTAATTGGTGTTCCAATATGCTGAAGAGAAGCAAGTAATGTTGGCGGAATTTGTTTTGGTACTTCAATATTTTTAAGTTTTGAGCCAATTAATTTACATGCAATACTGAACTCAGTTATATTCATTTTCCCATCAGCATCCGTGTCGGCGAGAGCCCTTAAGATAAAATTCATTAAAGTTTTGTTGGTCATAAAAATTTCCCATTCACAAAAACAATAATTGCTACTCACCATATCTGACCTAAAATGAGTGGTGATAAGCCTGACTTTAAGAAGAACCCTTTCGCTTGAGCACCAGTAACAAATCCATTTACAGGCTGAAGATTATTAAATTGCTGCTCGAATCGAAACTTTTCTTTTGCTGTAACAATAAAGGGATCGTGTGGGTTCATGATTTATTTCTTATTTCACTTCTTCGTTGAGGAAATAGAGAGAGAAAAAATTGTAGCTTTCTGAAAATTGTCGTCTATTGATATTAACGATGTATAACTCAATATTCCCAGCACATTGATCTCCTACAATCTTCAACGAGACGCTTCTTTACATCAAACGAATAAAAATCTTTCCCAATTTTTCAATATTCGCGATTTTTAAATTTTTTCTCTGATATTTTTACGAAATGAAAAATCGATAATGAAATGTTGGGCTTCTACGCCAGCAATGTGTTCGCTCTATTTCGAACTTTATTTTTATATTTTTAACAATAAACTGTAAAGTCACATTCAAATAATTTATATTTTCCATAAAATTCACATAATTGACATTCACACTTTTTATGTAAAATTTAGCAAAAATTCTCAAAATTTCCGTAATTTACGAAAAATTGTTTAAAAAAAAAAATACGTTGAATTCTCTATAAAAATAACATTATTTTCTTTATTGATCCAGTAAGAACTTGTTTTTAGAAGAAATTACATATTATCAATATTATAAAGCATCTTATTTAATTTATATGGGATAAGGATGAGTTGGGAAAGTTGTCACAGGACATTAGGATCAAACAATCAAATATTCCCTTAGCATAAGTAGCATTAAAGATATAAAATAATTAGGTAGATATAGCATGATTAAGAATGAGGCACGATAACTTCTATAGCAATAGCAACGGTTTAACGTTTACTTGTTTAGTTTTCGACGAAAGAGTAAAATATGTGGCTCTGGATGATGAATCATGTAATGAACCTGAAATTGAATATGTTAAAAAATTATCTAATTTTTCCGCCAAAATAACTAATTACCCATCCACGAGATTGCTGAACTCCTATTGCTCTCCATTCACTTTCTGTCATTAGATGACTCTTTGGAACCAAACGTGCTAAGTCTTTTGGCAACATAACATGTCTATAGGAAAGAATTTGTTTGAAATGAAGCTATTTCTTTCACAAAAAAATGTTGCACATAAAATTTTTATTTGAACTCACCTATATTCATATTCTTCGTCTTCATACTTGTCACTGTAATAAATCTGCGATTGTGAAGACATTTTTAATGTTTTTGTTATTAGCAGTTAGTTAATTTTTGTGATTTGATTGAGAAAATAATAATTTATCTTTTGCAGCTTGTTTTTTCCGCACGATTTTTGAAATTTCAATTTTTCGCAAATCAACCGTTTTCTAGTTTAAAATTTATTTTGTCCGTTACATAAAATTTGAAAAAAAAATTTTTCATCATGAACAATTTTTATCTTTTATTTTAAATTTTATACTTTGATACATTTTAAAATCGAAAAACTTTATTCCATTTACTTGATTTTTCTTTCAGATTTGCTATCGACATGTTTGTCATCATCATTCTAACGAACTATTATTAACCAAATTTTAATTTTTTAATTTAATCAGTAGTTGTGCAATGAACTTTAATAAATATTATCATTAAATACCATTATCATCATCATTGAATAGTTTGAATTAGATTACTTACTATTAACCACTGAGTTTTTAACTCATCGGCCATCCATTAGAGATGATATTTAAAAATAAATTGAATTTAACAGTAACTTGTAATTTTTAAAATGAACTGCCAATTTACATTCATTTATTCAAATCACTCTTTTTTATTATTTATTATATGTTAATCAACGCAAGATTGTTTTTCCCACACTCATTATACAAACTAATTAACTCTTTTTGAATTTATAGATAATGACTTATGAAGTTCATTTTTTTAATATTCTGGACAGCATTGAATTTTTTTCTAAAAATTTCCACTAACATATTTATTTGTTTCATTTTTAATATGATTTTTAAATTTTCTCTCTTTTTAAATATATTCCCTCTTAAATTGATGTTTTTTATTGTGTCTTAACGCCTTACGAATTACATTTTCTGCTGTCGCATGGGTAAAAGCAAAAATACTGTTTTCTTTTTATATTTTTGTCTTTTGATACACACACTAAATATTATATTTTTCATTTTTTGCTAACAAAACAGAAATAACATGTTTATTCCGAGTATTTTAGATTAAAATACATTTCTTTCTTCATTACTATATAGGTAGGTTTAATAATTTTTTTTTGTTATAAGCTTAAAGCCATTGCATGATAAGCAATCAACGAGAGAGATAATGCATGTGGTAAAAATAAGGTGGTGAGAAAAAAATCGCTAAAATATTTTCAAAAATTACTACTGCCGCCACATTGCCCAAGCAATAAAATGAACTCAAGTATTGCTTTTAAATTTCTTTTTAATTCAAAGAATAAATACATTTCGTTGATGTTTGATTTCCTTACAATTTCATCTTATATCTTATGTATGTATCTTTCTCTAATTAAATTGAAAATTATGATGACTTTTTTCAAGTAAAATAGGTATTAAATTTTTTTCTTATTTATGTACAAAAAAGGAACATAAATGCCTTTTTATAAGTTAAAAGAAAGAAGCATGAACTTTTTTTTCAAAAATTATAAAAATTTAAAGGAACCAAATATTAAAATAGAATAAGTTTGAAGGAATAATATTGTATTGGTTATATAAAAAGCCAAAAACATTGTAAGTAAATGTTATAAAAGAAATCTTTTGTTAACAAAAGAAACAAGGAATCATTATGAAAATGTTTCATTGATTGAAGTGCATATTGTGTTGTTGTGTGTGTATGTAATTATGAGGACAAGGATTAATTTAGTCGTCATCGCCTTTCATTCCTCGCACTTCACCTTGTTGCCTCTGTTTGTCAAGTTCATCTTTGGTCTTTTCCTCGAGCGCTCTAATATCTTCCATTGTAAGACCGTGCCATTTATCGATCCAGCAAAACACTTGTCTAAAATTTATTAAATAATAGAAAAATCGATTCAATAATGACAGCAACTTGATACTAGGTATATAGTGTAAAAATTAATGGAATACTTAATTAGATTTGTCTTCTTACTTACCTATGGAACGTTGTAAAAAGTCGACGTTCAGATTTCTGAATAAAATTTTCTATTCTTGTTTGAAGTCCAAACCATTTAAATTCACATGTCACCAATTTGTAGCAAGTCATGACAGGATCTACTTTTTTCTTCCAATCTTGACCGATTAATGGACCACGACCAGTTTTAACTGATTTAAATCTAAAATTAATGCATTGATGAAATTTTATAAATGATGTAGTATTAAAGTAATAGTTTTCATTACTTAGTAGGATCTTCACTTTCACGGTAATCAGCAGCTGCAATAGGATCATTAGCAATATCAACATGCACGACTTCACGTATTTTCAGTTTCTCTCCAGTCAGCTCATGAACCTATATATTTTTATAAATTAATAATATAATTTAAAATATATTTAATAAGAAAAAATTAAATATAATGAACATAGAATATTGTTAATAAGTAAAAATATCTAAAAAATTATTAGTGTCACACACACACACACACACTAAACCATCATCACATATAATTCCCTTTACGCCAATTCATCAAGCCAGATAAACTTCCTAAACATCATGCACCATTCAATTTATGAAAAATAGAAGAAAATGTCTATCTTACATTGTCCTGTTCTCCTGTATCACCAATATGAAGCGATTCGATGCAAATCACAAAGTTTTCTTTCATATAACCCGGATTCTTGGTTTATTAATTACCGTGTATTCAGCAACAGTAAATTTTTGTCCAAATACCAAGGTCATAACAGATGTTGTTTCAGTAATTAGTTTACAATTTAAAATTATACCAACCAAACCAAATATCAAACACCAAAAGTAATTATAAAGGAAAAGGTAAATATAATAGATTGTGGTCATTAAAAAAAACCCCATCGATCAGTATTTTCATCAGCACCAAAATTGCGTCACAATAGTTGATTTTCCAATAATCATTTATAATAAATATGTAGTAATTTAATTAAAATTGAATATTTGGTTACGTATATAAAGAGATTAAAGTATTTTATCAACAAAGATTAATTTTTGGTGTTTGTGTTAACATAGAAGCAGCGCGCAAAAGGAAAGCAAAGAAAAAGAGAAAAAGAAAACTACCATTAATCGACAGTTCTTTATTACTCACATTTTCACGGTCACCCATGTCATCTGCATGAAGTGTCTCAATAATCAATGAAAATTTCTCCTTCATCCACTTGGGATTCTATAAAAATTGATTCGAAATATTTAATGCATATTTTCTGAAAATCGAATTGCAAATTTTGTTTCACATTCTCATTTTATATGTGCATAAAATTTGCACTTTTTGCTGAAATAGCACAATTTTGAATTATTTTGAAATAAACTTTCTAGTGGATGAAGACGAGATCTGAAAAACTAATTATTTTGCTGGTAATTAATCATTACTTTCTTACCGTTATTACTGTTCGACAATATGGATATGCATTCCATGCCTCTTCGTGAATTTCTAGTGACCCTTTCGGAGCTAGTAGTCGAATCATTGCGGGTACTTTAGATGCCAAGTGATAAATCTTATAGGTATACTGGCCTGATGAATATTTTCCACCTTAAAAAACGTTATTTTTTAAACGAATCGTATTAATGAATTTAATAAAAATTATATTTACCAAGCAATGGAAAGTTTTCGAATGGCTCATTTTTCAATACTTCAATTCCTTCACCACCACCAGTCTCATTTTTTGAAACTTCTGCGACTGAGTACAGTTGAGCTACTTGATACTGTGAAAAATAAAGCATTTGGTTAGAAGAAGAATAATAAAAGAACACTGCACAAGATTTTTTTTAGCATTTTTAAGTCATTTTCATGACCTATGTCAATAGTATTGTCATTATGAAAATTTTTTAGACAGATTTTTAATGACTTTTGAATCATGCACATATAAACAACACGCTTACCTCTTCTACGGTCAATGGCAATGTAACTCGGCTATAAAAAATAGAGTAATTAGAACTCATAATAAACAATCATATACCGTGTAGAATATCATTATTATTTTTTAAAGTCATTGATAATCAATGACATGTCTGATTAATTTGCTATAACAATAAAAGCAAAAAAAATTTTTATAAAATGAAAGGAAATGATTTTTTTGTAAAAACGCAACTTTATGAAATTTCCAAGTAGAATTGAAAACAACCAAATATCTAATTAAAGCGAATAGAAATAAATGATGACTACGTAATATGCTATCATAATCAGATGTTTAAAGAAAATATATAGAGGAGTATTGAAAATTAATATTTATCATTGTCATTCATATAAAAATAAAATCGAGAGAGGTAAGATTAAAAGAAAAAAGAAAAAGTGCCATGTATATACACTTTTATATTTAGGATGACGTCACTTGCGTTGAATCATGTTCATTCATTCATTCTTCAAGGTTGTGAAATATTTGGAGGAAAATTACCGTCATCACTATAAATGCGTGTTTACACAAATATATTTTTGCTTGTCCAAGCTAGCCTATCGAGTTAAAATAACTAGTAGCGTTAAAGAAGAAAAATAATTTAATCTCATCTTATTGATTTTTCACTTTCATCTTAATGCTAATGTTGCATTATTTTTGCTACACACATTATAACACAGTTTTTCTTGTTATGTATATTATCGATAAACTTATTGTGATTTAATCATCATCATAAATGAAATCGTGTAATGTTATAATTCCTACACTTGAGATTTCAAATATAGACAAATTTAAACTTTATAAAGTTTCGAATCACTTTTTTTATCAATATCTCTTTATAAAGATAACATTTTTTGCCTATTACTCCTACCTATAACTCCTCTCTCTTTCCACTCTCAAGAATTATTGCTCTCTTTTTGACACGTTTTATATGTAATTACTTATGCACATGTTGAAGATTGTGGGAAACTGATTACAATATTTCAAATAGATGCGTGTAAACAATAAGTTAATTACTCAAAATGTATAATTATTAAGAACCTCAAGTGAGAGATAGAGTGAAGGAAATGAAAAAAATTGATTTTTTTAAATCATTGTCACTTTCTGTGAGTAATACACTTGTTCACAATTAGCAGTTACTTACAATTCTTTGATGAGCATTTTTCACTAGTTTTTATTTAATTAGAAACTCTAATTATGTCAAAATCAACAAATTATCTGAATCTTAGTTTTTTGGGAAATCTCGGAATATGAATGAAAATTTTTTTATTTCGAAATCGAATATTCGAAAATTGGCTTTATTTTAACGATCAAATAAGAATTTGAATGTTTTTGTAAACATTCGAAAATAAGTTTCTGAAATCTAATTTTATAAAAAATTATTGTGCCGTGTGAAGTTCATATATCAGATAGTGAGTCAGTTTAGCACTAATGCCTTATTGGTATTTTGACAAGGAACAACTGAGAGATACGCCATCACGTCGCGATGGTGTAGATTCTGAAACTGAACGTCGCTATCGTCGGTAAATATTTATGATGAAATTATTCGATAAATAAATTTATTATCTTTTGCTTACAGAGAAACAGCTCAATTTATTAGGGATCTAGCAAATTTGATGAGCTTAGGCTATTCGACAATTCACACTGCAAGTGTACTCATGCATAGATTTTATATGTTCTATTCGTTTAGAACTTTTCCACGATTTGTTGTTGGTTGTAGCTCCTTGTTTCTAGCTGGGAAAGTTGTAAGTTGGATGAAAATATTCTTATGATTAACAATCTAATAATTAATCAATTTTTGCATAGGAAGAGACACCAAAAAAATGTAGGGACATTATTCGGAAAGCTGCCGAATTACTAAGTCCACAAAGAATGGTCTCATTTGGAGACGATCCCAAAGAAGAAATTCTCACTATTGAACGTATCATGCTTAAAACTATAAAATTTGATTTACAAGTTGATCATCCATATAGATTTTTGATTGAATATGCAAAAGTGCTCAAATCAAATGGAAATGTTCCGAAGGAGCAAGTTGTTCAAAAAGCATGGAATTTTATAAATGATTCACTAGCTACTACACTATGTCTTCAATGGGAACCAGAAATAATTGCTGTTGCAATGGTTTATCTTGCATGTAAAATATCAAAATATGATGTAATTGATTGGGTCGATCGTACTCCAGAGCATACAAAATGGTGGGATATGTATGTAATGGATATGACCAAGACCATTCTTGACGAAATTTGTCATCAAGTGCTCGATCTGTATCAGAATCCGACGCCAAAAGTTGAAATACCTTGCATAAGCCCGCCACAATTGGCCGCAAGTAAAAATTATAAAAATGTAAAGCCATCAACTCCTCCCCCATCATTAAAAAGACAAAAAATTCAGCAAGAAACGACTGGATTAGGCACAAAAGTTGCTGGTAACCATCAAATTCCTGTAAAGGTATTAAAGCAATATTGAAAAATAATTTAATTAAATATCAATAATTTTCTTACCAATTTATCTTTTTTCAGGTTTCAAGTAATCAAGATTTGACTAAATCTATGACTATAGTGAATAATCATTTACATCATAGTCATTCATTTGGTGGTTATCCATCAACGAGTTATCCTCCTCTGCCAAGTTATACTTTGCAATCGAATACAATTCCTCCTCTTCCGCCACAACCTAATCATCATCAAAAACCCCCTCTGCCACCACAACAGCCTCCTTTGCCGCCTCCTCGAAATATTTATCCAAGTAGTATGAATCATACGACACGCTATCCAAATTCAACTCAATATTACACAAATCAACCACCACCTCCCGCGCACAAAACTAATCGATCTAATAATTATTATCACCATTAATTTTTCTTTTGCTCGCAAAAACTGACGATATGGCTTATTCTGACTATTTTTTTTTTAAAAAAGTATAAAATTTATACTTATTAATTGTGAATAAAGTTCAATATTTTTTGATAAGATGGATGGTCAAAAAATGAATATGACAAAAAATTGTTGTTTCATTTATTATTTTTCAGGCTTCAAAAAAGCACCTTTAACAATTTCTTTTTATTCGTACTACTGTTAGTATAAAAGGTAATCTTTTTTATTTAATAAAAGTTGTGTATTAATAAGGCACAATACTTGAACTTTTCGTTCGTTTATATAATTTCGTAATGATTTTTTTCATTTTTAAGATAGCAAATGATGAATAAAATAAAAATTAAATTTGCTTGGTAAGAGTTCTTAAGACCTAAAATATGTAAATATTTGTTAATTGTTGGATTGCTCTTAAATAAGTTAATAATATTGATCAGGGGCGGTATATGTTGCAACGTAAGTACAATAGTTATAAAAACATCAAGTCTTGATAAGATTAAATTAAAATGTTAAAGTAATAATAAAGAAGGTAAAATTAAAGGCGACTCAATATCATCGTTAATTAAATTGTTTACTTCTCTTTGTTTTCTTTTACTTTCTATTTATATCAATCGTGTTTGTCGAAGGTAGTGAATAAGTAACGCATATATGAATTTGTATTGGACTAAAGACGGAATAATTTTATCTCTTTGTTCCCGCAATTGTCCGATTACTCGTGGTATATCAAGATCCTATATAATAATGATTAGATATAACATTAAGTAAGACATCAACATAAATAATCTGAATTTTTTATGTATAGTTGTCAATGCTTACCTGATTGTGATCTAAAGTGTATAATAATAAATCGGCAACGAGAGTCAATCCAGTTCTTTCTCCATTATTGCAATGAATTAAAACAGGTGGGTTGCTATTATGTCCAGCTGGCACTTCTGAGATTGATGCAAGACGAACAGAATTCAATTCTTCAAGGAATTCTAAAAATTAAAATTGACTTGCTAAGTAAATAATTAGGATAAAAAGTAAAACAAATATGTCATACTCAAAAATTGCGAAAGATCATTTGGACAATGCTGTTCATTGAATTCATAACATGACACATGCCATACTGAACGATATCGTCGACTTTGTGTGTGGTAAATTCTCAGCTTACTCGTGGTGATTTTATTTGTTTCTTGAGAAAATTCTCTCCAAACTTGATATTGTCCATATTCACAACAACGATCGCTGTTTGGCGGAACATAAATAAAATCATCTGTGAGTTGTATTAGCAAATAAACATCAGCCTCCCAAACACATTGCCAGAAGAAATTTGCTGTCATCATATTTGATGGTGATTGAGCTGCAATATAAAATCTCTGCTTCTGTCCGACTGTGTTCTATATGAGGAAAAAGTATATTTATATTTTTGCATATCACGCATTTCCACCTAAATGAATCATTACTTACTGTAATATGCGAAGCATTTACGTAGCCCATACGATTTTCTCTTGTTGGAATCAATTTTACTCGATTCTCATCCATTGGTAGACAAGTATGATCTACGTTTTTATTACGATTCTCTTCCATAAGTGCACAAGTATATTGGGCATACTCTTTTCGCTTTGGGATCCGTTCAAATTCAAGAAAGAGCTGTGAATCGTTAAGTTTTGCTTCGAGAAGTTGGCATAATTTTTCTTTACTAATATTGGCTGGTAATGGGAGTCGAGGCAGACCAGTCGACCATCTATGTCTCATATTACTCTCAATTTCTTTATCAATTTCATGACCCTTATCTTTTTTGCTTTTTTCCTTTTCACGTCCTAATGTAGCACTTTTTTGTTTGCTCGATGACGATGAACTTTTATTTTTGCCAAGCAAATTCCAAAATTTGTTTCGCTTCGATTCTTTTTTATTGCCCATTTCCGTACTACTTACTCCCGAATCTGTCGTATCAGCAGTTGTAGTTGTATTGAATGTGTAATTTGATGAAGTGCCCGATGTGTTCATTAACGTAGTAGAAGCGTTACTACTCACTTGTTGTTTCTGTTTCATTTGTAAATTTTCAATATGAAATGGACTAGAAGAGGCTTTAATTGATATGTGATTAAGATTCACATCTCTCTCTTGTGATATATTTTGAACTGAAGCCGATCCCGAAATTTTGCTATTGGCATTATTATCATTGTTCGAAAACAAATAATGTTGTTGCTGTTTTGCGTTTTCATGGCTATTTAACGGGTCACTGATATTTTTGTTACTTCCACTATTGTTATATGCATTTGCATTTACCATGCTATTACTATTTGTCGTTGTTGATGAAGTTTCAGTGTGTTTAGTGCGCGGTCTTGGCTCGATTGAAATGTTTCGTTCCATATTCGTATTGATTGCTATTGCCGTTGTTGTTGCCGCCACTGCCAAATTCTTTGTTGAATTGTTATTGTTGATGGTGCTGGTGCTATTTGATTGTGGTAGGGGAACATTTTCATAAATCGGCTCACTATTCATATGCATTTGCGAATTAGAGAGGTTTAGTGCATTCAAACTATGATTACGATGCTGCTTATGTAAATAATACTCCATGTCAGCGAGCTGTTGAGCGGCAGCAGATGATGCAGTGCGAAAGATCATATTATTAGGCATGTGTTTAGTAGTTGGGAAAAAAGTTGGATTAGTAGTTTCAATAAAATTCAAATTCTCATATGTTGCATGCGGAAGAAAGCTGTGGGAATGTCTCAGACGCTGTTTTGTAACATATGGATATAAAACTGAATGAGCATGCGAAGGCACATAGCCGTGTGGGTTTAAAAGCGTTCGTGAAGATACCAAATCTGGACTCGATCCTGATGTTTTATATCCCAAATTGCGATGAGAGGCGAGTGCCAGATCGGGCGTCGATGCAGAGCTTAAACGATTTGCTGTATGATAATGGTATTGAGGTGGAGGATTAATCATGTTATTGTTTATTTGTGTAACATCGGGATAATTATGATGCTGACTGTTAAACTGCATTTGCGGGAAATGATTGAAATTTTCATACATAACAAGCTGATGTTTTTGATGTGTACTCACGTCAGGCTGCGATCCTTTATATTTTTGTAGAATTGCCAATTCATAAGCGGGAGCTGGCCGATATTTTGGCAAAAATCGTTCTTTACTAACAGCACTTGTTAAATGATTATTATTGATTATATTAATATTAGCATTGCTATTAGTTAAATCGACACAAGAGCTGCTTTGAGCACGATTAACAAGTGAACTATTAGATCCGACAGGATTCCATTGACTACTGTTTCCTAACATCACATTATTTAACGGATGATTACTGATATCGAGAACGGATGAAGTTTGAAGCGAACTTCGTGAATCCATTGGATTCGGTTGATGTAATGATTCCGTAGAAGGAACATACATGTTATTTGTAGAAATAGTTAAATTTGTGCTATTACTATTTGGTATTGCAAGATGCGAATTTGAGTAATAAATTTTTTCATCGCTTGCCAGTAAATCCTCACGACTTTCATTAAAGTGCTCGGGGATGTTTTGAAATAGACTTAGATTCACTTGACTTGCATGATTCTGTTCATAATTCATAAAGAAAGTGTGTTGATTGACGCAACACTTCCAAATGTATCGACCTATAATTATTATAAAAAAATAAATAAAATTACAATGTCGTATTAGAAAAAAAAAATTTTCATTCATTACGTACCAGTTTCGGAATCCTTCAATGTAAAATTGACATTTTGAGTTTGATCGGTGCATTCAATTGAAAAATTGCGTTTATGGTTAACGACATTTACGATTTCTCGCCATGGATAAAATTTATGACTTCCAGAATTTCCTACAATTACACCTGATACTGAAATTCCTAAAAGCACTTCCATTCCATCTTCATTACGAGCCATAAATGTTTCTATGAAAAAGAGATGAAATCATTGGTGTGAACAAATTGCGTAAATATTTTTTTATAATCTTACCTTGTCCATAACCATCTAATTGTTGGCATAAAGATATGTAAAATTCTTCCGCGGCGCTTTGATTCACATCATGGACTTCGTGTTCATGCTCAATAACTTTTTCAGTTAGCACTTCGAGCATTCCTTCTTCAATCAAATGTTTAGGAAAAGAGAGGAAAGATTTGAGATAATCGACGGACCTAAAAAAGAAGATAGAAAGATGAAAATTATGCAAATGTGAAACTTAAAAAATTTATTTATTCACTCATACTTATGCCGATCTTGATAATTTCCATATTCTGCTTGTCGACTATAGTTTGCTAAGATTATTGCTTGTTTGGCATCGCAACTTATTCTTCCCTCAATAATATCCTGTTTAAGTTGAAGAAAGTAGTAATTTCTTGTTTGTTCATCCGTTATCAGCGATATTCCGGAAATGACATAGTACATAATGCGAAGATGTAATGTTTTAGTGTTTGATGCATATTTTTCTAGTTGTCTATTCAGTGGACGATCCAAATCAACCCATCGCATCTCCGATTCATCATTAGAACCCTTTGGAAAATACTTGAGACCAAAAAATTCGCTCTGATTGATTCCCGCTCGCTGACAAACATTTTCTAAACATTCAAGTCCTTTTGAATCGGAACTTAATGTGCAATCAATATTAGAACCATCTAAAAAATTTTTTAGTTATAAGTTTTTAATTGAAGCAATTATATTAAAAATAATAGTCATTTAAAACATGAGATTTAAAAGTTTAAAATAGTAAAAACGAGAAAGGAAGATGTGCCCTTAGGAATGTGCTGTGTGTGCACACACTTTACAAAATCTTATCTAATCGCGATATGCCTCTCCTATTCTTTCTCTCATTACACATTCTCTGCTTTATTTTACAGTTTCACAACATGTAAACCTTTGAGAATTATTTTAATTACGAGACACATTGTAAAACAAGTGTAATGCGATAAAAATAGAGAAGATTTACAATGAAATCAAATGAATAAATGCGTAGCTACGATAGTTTTTATTATGCGTGAAATAAATATTTTTGTTGAGATCATTGAAAGAAAGACGAAGACGACAATAAAAATGTGCGAGAGAGAGAGAATAAATGAGAAATCAGGTTTAAAACAAATACATAAAACAATTTTTAGCAGGTGAAAAAAGGAATTTCAAGAATTCAAATTTAGAGAAATTGTGTATCTACTTACCTAAACATGACACTGATATTACGTATAGATCCTTGCTCATAACATTATATTGTCGCGACTTTTTTAAAATTTTGAATGGCATTTTTATTATGAGATATTAACTTTTTTCTTAAGTTTCTTATTTTTAGAATTTCAACATTTTTTCAATTTCGTTATTTTTTTAATTTACAGGCACTTTTTGAAAAAAATGATAAATTTTCGTTGATATTTAGAAGTTTAATATGATAATAAAAATACTTTAAAGCTATAAAAGCGAGCACAAAGCCAATAAATAAAATAAAATACTTATAAAATATAAATATGTCTCCTCTCTCACTCGACGAAAACACAAAAATGACTATGTATGTGTGTGTGTTTGTGTTCCATAAACTTTTTCATGAAATATCGGCTGCAAAAGTTTTAAATTTCGATCGAAATTTCGAAAATCAAATAAAATTATATTTTCCTTGAGGAAAATTTAATTTTTCTCTGCAAAAATGGCCTCGGCACATACATTAAGGATTAAGAATCTATATAAGAGGTCACTTCGAATGCTTGAGAGCTGGTATGATCACAGGTGAGCTTTAAAAATGCGGCATTTTCATACTATTGATATTTAGTTGGTGAAATTATATAAGGTGCTGATTATTTGTTATTATTGTATCGATTTGTTTTAGATTCCAATATCGTTATCATGCAGTTTTGATGAGAGATCGCTTTGAAAAGAACAGACATATTAAAGATCCTCGTGAAATTGAGAGAGCAATTGATGATGCAGAGAACGAGCTATTTTTGAAACAACATTCTCAACCAAGAAAGTTTGCAAATAGTCCTGGTGGTGTAGCATATGAACGCGAAGTTACTCCGCCTGACTGGATTGTTGACTATTGGCATCCATTAGAAAAAGCTCAATATCCAGAATACTTTGCTCGCCGAGAAGAACGCAAAAAAGAATATTTGGCTATGTGGGATAAGAAATATGGCAAACCATCAAGTGAAGAACATCATTGAAACATCATTTTGCCATCAAGATGAGAATAAAAATCATGAGTGTAGTTCTACCTATCAATTCTAATAAAAAAAATCTACAGTTAAAATAAAAAAATCAATGAGTGTTTATTGAAAATTAAATTGTTGCAAAAAAGTATAAAAGATTCTTAGCAAATTGAATGATTTCAGTTGCTCCCATTTTACTATCTCCATAAACTCGATCAACAAATGTAATTGGCACCTCACCAATTGTAAATTTAAGAGCTCTTGCACGCACAATCATTTCCATTTGAAATACGTAGCCTTTTGATTCACACGCTGCAATCAACTTTGTTAGAACTTCTTTTTTATACAAACGGAATGAGCCAGTCAAATCGCTTGCATTTGGTCTCAATAGAAATTGTGATAAAAAGTTTGCACCTCTCGAAATGAGTTTTCTCTTGAAATCCCAGCCATATACTCCACCTTCGCCTTTGTATCGTGTTCCAGAGACGATATCATAATCGTGTTTCTTTTGAAGTTCGATAAATTTGGGAATGAATTTCGGGTGGTGACTTAAATCAGCATCCATTATAATAATAAAATTACCAGATGCATGGCTCATTCCATGAACATATGCAGTTCCTAATCCAAGCTTCTTAGCTCTCGGTCGAAGTAAAATTTTATCTCCATAGATTTTAATCAGTTCTTTTGCCACATCTTGTGTTCCATCAGGACTCCCATCATCAATTATTATTATTTCATAATTTATTTTGCTGTAAAATAAATTATAATTGATGAGTGAACCAGAAAAGCAGAAAAAGGACCTAAAAGTTTTTTACTATTGATTCTTTGAGACTTTATAGACGACTTTAATGCACTCCTTTATATATTTTTTGAAATAACTGTTTTTGAGAAATCGCAATTTTTTCGTTAAATTTCAATTAAAATTTTTTAAATTATAAGCTTCATAAAAATAACTGTTTTAGTCAAGTATAGGCATACTTCTGAACCTTACAAAATTTTAAAAAAATTGCCGAATATTGCTTTTGTTTGCGATGACTAAGAAAAATGTAAAGATTTTTGAATATTTTTAGCGAATTTTTGGAAAAAAATCCGCTATTATATTCACTTTGGCTGTTCGGCTGGCTGTTCGGCTGGGCGGCTGAGATCTCGAAAACTATAATAGCTAGAGACTCGCGGTTTCTTTTAAATGAATTGTACTATTGTGTAGGTGTGCACAAACTACTTTATATTGAATTAGAATACTGTTTACATTGATAATTTAC
>JACWBX010001049.1:0-13417 GCA_014622435.1 Polypedilum pembai
TTTCTTGGGCTTTATTTTGTACATTGGTGTAACGTAATGAAGGATTTTTCTTTGGAATCAACAAAATTAAAGACCTATTCAATTGCATTCAATATAAATTTATACTAACTACTTCACTCATATTCATAGTTTTTAATAAACGTCAAATTTCACTATGATTTCAATGCACTAGATTAACTATTCAAATGTTTCACATAAACTTTAAAACAAAACTGTTAGAATTTTTATAAATTTTCTGAATTATATAGTCTAAAATGAATTCATTTGATGCTGACTAAAAGTTTTTAATGACAGCGTTTATAATTTTTTGTCTTATCCTTAATTTCCGGTGTGACAAAAATTTTAATATATTTTTAAATAAAATTATTCATGAAATTTAAAAAAAAATATAAACCAAATAAAAAATTTAGTCTTACTCAACCCTTTTATGAGTAAATTGTATGACACAATGCATATTGTGATTACTCAATGATTAGGCAACTTTTATTTGTGTGATTTCAATTGAACTAGAAAAATTCTCACATGAGAATAAAAATTTTACATGTGAATTGACATCGAAAATCAATAAATAATCTGAGTACCCGGCAAAAGAGGATGTAAATTCTAACCCATCTCATATGTTGTACATGCATTTAAAAATTATGTATATAAAAATTTATAGAGTGTAACATAAAAGTGCATGAAATATGCACTCTTCTACTTTTCGACACACGCTCAATTTAATTATATTCATAAATTTTCATATTTAAATTCCTCTTTCAATGCATTACATAAATTTTTCATTTTATCGCTTTTAAAAAAAGAACGCAAAATCGCTCTCATTATTAACTTCAACAAAATATTAGAAAAATTTGCATAAAAATCTATTGCAAATCGTCAATTAGATCAAAGTGACAGAGAGGTATGCATGATGTTTGATAATATCCATTACACAAAGGATTAACAACATTCACATGAACAATTTTTGAATCATGATTCCACACACACATGATTCTCTATTATTACAAACTAATTTGCTGAAATTACAGAGAAATTTGCATAATTTCAAATATAACATTTTCATACATGTCAAAACATATCGCTACTGAAACATCTGCAAAATTTCTCATTTCTCTATGTTCCTATTCATAAGTTGAAAGGATTTTTTTGCATGTTGAATAAACTTTTATTATTTTTCTACATATTTTGTATTCTTTTGAGACATCAAATAAATAAAAACAAAATAGAAGAGAATTTCAGAGATTGGTAATTGCAGAGTTTAGAAACTAATAAACGTAAGAAAATTCGAATGCATAAAAATTTTTGATTGTGTTTGTGAAATTTAAAATAGAAAATTATTTGAGATTTTAATTAATGTTGGACTTTTAAAAGACATTAAAAGCAGTCTGAAACACAACAATAACGAATTTCTTCTTTATTTTATAACAGCTTTTTAGTTTTAAAAATTTTTAATAAAATAAGTTTTATAACGGTTAAAATGAATAATAGATATTCGAAATTAATTTCGAATATTCTCCGAAAATTTTTTTCAAATTTTGAAACAGATTTTATACAGCTTGTTCGAACAATTAAATTAAAATCTTATTTTGTGTGTTTTTTTAGCGTTATTTGCAATATTATTAAATTTCACCTCGCTCAACTGCTGCCTTCACGTATATAATATCACCTTATTACTTTCATTTTCATTCATTAAATTTTCTCAGGTTGATTTCATTTCAAATTTTATCATATTCACAATAAGATCAAGATCTTATCTTTCTAAAAAAAACCTTAATTCAATAATAATAAAATGTAAAACCCTTGCTCATCAAAATATTAATAAAAAACTTCATTTAACTTGACTGATTGACTCATATCGATAAAGAGATGCAACAATGTATGTACTCATATCAATGTGCAATCTTTCTCCTCTCTGCACGTATGCGGGTTATTTAAATATTCATTCATCATCAACTGGGGCGTGATGCAAATAAATTGAAATAAAAAATGAATAAATATTGAATACAGTGATCAGAACGTATCGATTGATTTTTTTAATAATTTACAAATTGATTGATGAGGTTGATGAAAGGTTACATGCAGATTATTGGCAATCAATATGTTTATCGTGAGAACTCTCTTTCTCTCTCTCTCGCTTGTCCAAGGGAGAATAGAGAATAAATGAAATAAATGTAGAAATATAACATCGACATTTCGCAGTCGCGCGAAATCATCACAAAAAAAATGTCCGTTAATGATTATGAAAAATTACATGTCACTCGTAAGCGCGTGTGCTTCAATATTATCTTTTGACAAATGTTAAATTACTAGTGCTGTTGTTTTGATGAAAAGCCCTATCATTAAATGAGCATTCTTTATGACAACGGTCTAATGATATAAATGATTCGCTTCCTATTAATTGAAAATTCTCTCCTCTTAATGATGCTCTTTCCTACTCAAATTAATCTTGAAAGAACATAGAGTGAGAAAGTTTCGGTGATTGAATTTTTTCAACCCATCCCTCAAAATAAAAATAATGAAGATCATATAATTTATTCATGTTTTTTATCAACAAAATTTTGAGTCATTTTGTCACGCTTGATAATTTTCATGAGAAATAAAATTATTTTTTGGATGTTTAGAATTTTCAGATTTAGCGTGATTTTTATGAGTCAAAAGCATGAATATTTTGTACCATATTTTTAACAAATCAACTTTAATTTTGTCCATTTTAATTTCCATTGATTAATCACATACTAAAAACCACCTGCCAAATGTCAAATGCACAATTTAGTGTAGTAAATCTAAAAAAATTATCACAATTAACACTGCTAATAAAAGAGCAAGTTAAACAGATGTCCATCAAAGTCATTCGACAATAACAATCAAAGAAAAATTAGCTGGTCAAGTCAGTCAACAAATTTTAAGCATATGCAAAGTTATTAATTTATTCATAACATGCAACAGTAATCATTCTGATAAATCTCACACTCTGTTTTTGTGTCCGCCCATTGTCAATTTCTAGTAGAAGCAAATTGTATTTTCATTTTCATGATTGAATCTCTTTTCATCGTTATAGAGTGTATCAAGGTGTAATTTGACAATCGTACATTTGATAGATTGTTTGTCCGTGGATACAGCAAGCTCTTGCTGAGCGACTGTCTGGAGTAGTATAGAGATGGCCATCATCAAATGGTTTTTAATGAAATTGCGACTGTTTTTTATACTTTGCTCCATTCATCAAGCGAGTATATAGTAAGATTTTGCAGCTCGAGGATATTATTTGTCATATGCTAGATAATATTACAAAGTATTACAATGACAACGGAGAAATTTTTCATCATCATCATCTCGCTAACGTTAGATACCTGATAGCTCTTTTTCAAATTTTTCTTCATCATGATGGATTTTCCATTTGTTGCCTGCTAACGACATGTAAAAGTTGAATTGTCTGAATGTAAATCTGGTATAAATACATTTTTTTGTTCTTCTTCTGGTTTTTTTTTTATTTTATTTTTTCGCTAATGAATATGAATGGGATGGTTTTTATCCATGACATTTATTTAGTTTCAATTCAACTTACTTCTTCCTTTCCATGAAATTATTAACTATGAATAATTTTTTTCGTCGAGTTTTAGCGACGACAAACAAAAAATTTTCCCCTAGTTTTAAAATATCAACATAAGAGTCGAATTAGGAAAATTTATTTTTTTGTGCATTTACTGTATATCCTAGTTACAGAACTGCACTTTCATCCCTCAACATTTTTTTGAGTTATTTTGTGAGTTGTCTGATGGGAAATGTTTAAAATAGAGAATAAAGTTTAATATGACAACTCTGTATTCTAAATAAAACTGAAAAGGAATGAAATTATTGACCTTGAGTAGATATTGTATTCTTCTTTTCAAAAGATTAAAATACACACTTTTGTACTTACCCTAAATATAATTGTTTTTCATTCAAAATCCTTTGATCTTGAAAATATTTATAAGAATTTAGTTTACAAGTGATTAATCAAAGTTTTTAGTTTTTATCAGAAATTTCATAATCTGTTGAAACAAAAGTTTTGATATTATATTAATGTTGTATTAATGCTTACCTACTATATCAATGAAGCTTCTATTTTACTTTAACAATGGATAAATTTGACTTTTTTAAATAAAGCAAAAATGGTTTTAAATAAACAACTTCACTTTTTCAAATATGTTCGACTGTTAAATATAAAATTTAAAGATTTTATTTTAAATCAAGATATTCTCCTTAATTTTACGATTACACCTGAGACATTATCTCTTTTTTGTCATTCGAAATAAAAATTAATTAGACCGTCTTCAAAATGCTTTTCAATTGAAAATGCAATTATAAAAGGGATGAAAATCCATAATAAAATTCTCAAAAACGGCTTTGTTCATTAATCTTCCAATAATGACTTCATTTACTCCTTTCTGCGACGCCAATGAGTGTCGCTTGAGGGTGTGAGAAATTCTAATTTAAATTTTAATCTCTCGCGCGAAGCCTTTTTGAAAATAATAACTTTTTTTGCTGTCTCACACTGTTCAAGTGACAAAAATTATCCTCGAAATCATTTATTTTCAGCGCATTTCGTTTATTTGCCTGTCGACTTTTCATGTTATTAATTACCTTCATTTTCCCTGTTGTGATGCATAAGCAAGTGGGAGAACTTTGAGTACAAAAAAAAGATGTTAAATCCTCATAATAATTAATTTTCGTGGCATAGAGTGAGGAGAGGAAGAACTCACAGTGCGATGGTAATAATCTATACAATGTCGTAGCTAATAAATTGAACGCAACGTCAACAAACACACAAGGTGGATTATTACATTTTAATCTTCTTGCCGTTCATCACGGCGCAAATTTCCATAATCATGTCTAACTAGCTCTATGTCTGCACGCATGTAAATGACATTTTTTGTTTTACACACTGTTGATTTTAATTCTTCTAGGCAATGACAAGGAGGAGCGTTAACTCATATGTATCACTATTATATATGTTTGTTTGTTATATAATTACTAAAATTTCTATCAACAATGTAAATTAGTCGTAGTATTATTATCAGCATGATGTAGATAGGGTAAAAACTACTGTTGATGCTACCTTACTTCACTCGATGACAAATAAACAAAATTGATATGTGCACATGGCACGATGCGAATGAAAGGATTAAAATCCCACAACTACCACCCACTCATTCGACACCTTTCAACATGCAGATAGGAAGATGGAAAATTAATGAATTGAAGCGTAATGTTGGTTCAATTAAGTGAAAACCAAATAAGCAGGCATGTAAATTAAATGTAAACATTTTGACGACTCTTCCACATGACAAATTCATGTTTCAATAAATTTTCATAATAAATTCATTTTAGCAAAAATAATGAACAGACATACAATCCTATCTCAACTAAAGAAGAGAGAGTGAGTGATGTTGTCTCAATACTTGTTGTAAAGTGTCACTTCTGAAATGATGATACAATCTTTGTCATGGTAATTCTCTCTTACTCGTCTTATATTGTATTGTAACAAACTTATTGTCTTGAATGTGCTGGAAGAAGAATAAATTTTATGTGCATCATTGAACTGACATTGTAGTTTATGTCAAGATTTGGCAGTTTATGAGAAGATGAATTGTTTGTAAAAGTATTTTGGAATCCAAGTCATTAAAACTTAAATTTTCAATTTGAAATGTTCTGATGAAACTAAGATAAAGATAAAATAACAGAATGCTATCAAGTATTTATTTTATTTGATTTTAAAATTAAATGATTTCGCAAAATATTTTCAAAGCCTAGGAGGTGTAACTGATCATTACGGTCCCTAATTTGAAAAAATGCTCAGCTTCAGTCCCTAAATTACCGTTAAAATTTCGTTAGAAAAGTTTTTAAAAAATGAAAACTTGTATTGTTTAAATTTAAGATTTTTGTAATTGTTTAATCTAATCAAGAAATGCGATAGTTCTGTATAATTAAGAATTATGTATGTAACCAACTTGCCTTTGAATTGTTCTAAATGTCTTCAAATAAGTTCTAGTTTTCTAAATTTTTTTTTTCAATTTAACGGTAATAAAGATTGTACAGCCGAACGGATAGCTTACCCATTATATTTCAAATTAAAATCCTGAAAAATTTAATTGTCAAAATTCCTATTGCATCCCCAGGTTTCAAAAAAATTTACATTTATAATTTCCTTGAAAATTGATTAAAAATCTTCAAAAACTTTTTTATTTAAATTAAGTTATGATGAATTAGAAAACAATAAAAATAGTAAGTCTAACCTAAACTGGGACATATAAAACACAATCACGGTTTTAAATAATTCTTAGCAATAATGAAACTTTAATAAAGACACAAAAATTGCAAATCAAGTGCAATATCTTCAACTTGATTTTAAATCATTAAATTCTTTATTTATCCTTTTTATGTTTCATTCCTTGCATTTATCTATACAATGTCTCAAAATATTTATCTCAAATTCAATTCCTGCATAAACCTGAGTACTAAACATTTTCAATCTATTGATCTCATCACATCACACTCTCTTTATTCTATCATAACATAAATATACAATGTATGACTTTCGTTTATATTGCAATTCAAAAAGTTTTGTCATAAATGCAGAAGAAAAAGAATTACATTGTTGTTGCAGAAAAAAAAATCATGCACAGCAGACAGCAATGAAATTCCCACACGAATCAATAGAGTGAGAGGTAAAGAGTCATTCTACAACAATTAGAGATAACAAAAAGAGTCTCTGGTCTGTGTCTAAAAATGTTCTTTGTTTCCTGTTTTAAAAAAAATTTTCAAGTTCTAACTTGATTTCACAAGAAATCGCAAAAAGAAGAAAAAATCAAAATTATTGACCTGCTAGAAATTTCCGTTAAAGAAGAGAAAAAATAATTTTTTACAACCGAAGACAAGCGTAAAAAAGGCGAGTCTGGATAAATATATGACACACATTAAATATGACACTCTTTCTCCATGTGGCTGTTTAAAAAGCAGAAGAGTAAATAAGCGAGACGGTCATAAAATACAATTTGTGTAAATCTCTTACTGTTTGCTGTGTGTATACACATATATATTGTATATTTTTGTGCATTAATAGGAACAAGAAGAAGCCAAAAAGAGAGCTATAAAAAGCTCACACGTGTTCCCATAACAGGTTTTACTCGCCTCTTCCAAAATTTCACTTCTGGAGCAGAATTGAAAGTAAATAATAAAATTTATTTATTTCTTTTTTCTCTTTTTTTTTGTCAAAATCTATCTCAATATGTTTCAGTGACCTCATAGATAATTACAACGATCTTGATAGATTTTTTGTGGGAAATTTATTCAAAAGATTCTCATAATCCCTTCAAAATAGAAAAATAAGGGAACCTCATTGTCCAATTTCATGATGCGATGACACAATGGAAGCGAGAATAAGATCGAATGCATCTACCTGTCATGTGTAAGTGTTGTGCAGCAAAAATGACAAAGACGAGATTAAGTCTGTCTTGAAAGAAAAAAAAAATCAATCCCTTCGTTTTTCGATCTATTATGGACTATTGTTATTCTTCGATTTACTTTTAATGAAATTTATTACACCCTTCGATATACAAAAATAAAAATTGATATTGTGTGCTCGTTATTACAACAAAAAGAAAAGAGATCTCTGCAAAGCCATTGACCTCCTTTTATTTATCCAAAAAAACATAGTGAGTGTGTATAAAGAACGAAATCGTAAAAAGCGAGAGAAAGAAAACTGACAGAGAAGAAAGAAATAAATTAATAAAAGGAGGTTTAAAGATAAACATTATTCTTTCCCTCTCTTACTTGCTCCATTCTCGATTTTTATTTTATTTTTTATTATTATTGTTGTTGCTTCTGTATAATATAACACACACTCAATGCATGCATATAAAGGCCCAAAAAAGAAAGATCTTGGACACTTGCGTCTCAACAATCATATAATGATGATAGAATTGAAATGAAGTAGAAAGAGAGTAGAAACTGGTTTTCGCAGCTTGACTGTGTTCATCAATCGAGTCACATTAGAATCTCACATGAAACTTGATTGTTTTTGTAAGTAACTTTAAAATCAAGCCAACAACAACAACTGAGAGATGATAAATGACTTTGCTACATTGTCTCGACTCGAGTCGCTTATCCGTTTCTTATGGATGAAGAACAGCGAGAAGAGAGAACGCATAATAAAGAGTTGCTTTCTTTATGTTGATGGCAGCTTCTGGATTTACTCGCTCTCTCCTCTTTGCGCGCTCTTTCGACAATTTCTGCCTCATAATCTTCACATCACGATGCTTATATATTCTTATTACATGCTTAAACAACGATCCTACTTGTGTTACGCTCCACTCGTTGCATACGAAAACAAGAACCAAAAAACTGGTCACACTTAATGAAAGAAAAATAAACTCGATTTGGATAAGACATATGACTGCTGCAAAAAGGCTCCTTCATTCTTCTCGGTCCTGTTGCGATCACAATCGCTCGCATGTGTTGCATGCTAAAAACCCGACAACAGAAAATTTGTCTGAAACTCTAATTAGTTACACTCTCGAGACCATTTATGGAAGCGTGATAAATCATTTTGAGTTTTTTTAAATGTTGTTCATTGCAGAAAGAAATAAGCAATTGATATTGAAACTATATTTACAAACATACTACGATGATTTACGGTTTCAATTGATTTGCATGTGAATAGCAACTCGAGTGTGATTTATGTAGTAGCTAAAATATTGCGAAAATATTGTTCACTAATGTGACTTCGTGGTAGGTTGTATTTGAATTATGATTTTTTCTGTAAAAGGGTGAAATATTGATTTTATTAAAATGCAAAAATTTTCAAATTTCAAATAAATAAACAAACAAAGATTTTTACATTTGACGCATTAAAAACAAACAATTTTGTTTTTCTCGAAATTGATTGTATCAAATTAAATATTATTTCATTCAAGTTTCATTCTATTTCTAAATAAAATTTTCACATCATCACAAAAAAGTGATAGCCACGTGAGTTCATTAACAATTGCAACCCGCATAACCAGTTCAAAATTTTCCTCCCATGAAACAATGCAGCATCAATTGCTAGTAGCAATCTATCATTATAAATAGGACATGATCATTGTTTCACTGTTAAAGGCGACTTTCACTTCACACGAAAGAATTGTGAGAAATTAATTTTTTTTTATCAGCAACCCTTTGTTGCTACATTTATTTAACCTAACTCTCGAGTATCCGGAAATAGTTTAGTTTTTAGAAGAGGGATATTTTTTAAAGCACAACCCTCAAAACTGTAAAAAGTGCATGCGACGATATTGCAATTGAATAAGTTTAATTACTCGACTATCTCTATTGTTTGGGATAAAAGAATTCAAAAACCCGGATGTAAAATGAACATTTAGCCAAGTTAACCCTTTAAAAATTGAAACAACTAGACGTTGGCTACTGGCAGTAATACGATACAATTTGATTACATGATACCTACATGGCTATTAGCGAGCATGATAAATTGCGCGATTTTTTGCCACTCGAGAAGATGAGAGAGAATATGCCGCTGCTCGGGAATTATTTTACAGTATTTAATGTATTAATTTACAATTGTTTGGGCAAACAAGCGACATAATAAATGTCAAAACTAGAAGAGATTTATGTACAGTCGACGACGATCATAAGCATACGCTTTGCATAACAATTATTCCCACTGTTTATATGAAAACATAAAAAGTGTAAGTTATGAGGTTGAATCAAACCCACTAAATAAAAAATAGTGTGTTGCATGGGAAAAGAGTTATTCATGCTGGTATCTGTAGATTGATATTAAGTATTGAGCATCATGATAAATAATTTGTTAACACACCACTGAGCTTGTAATTTACTATCAATTAAGAGCTAAAAATATTAAATTTGTATAATTTTGAAATCTAATCAAGTGGAAAATTTAAGCACACTCCTGTTCATCATGCGGGTTTGTTGAGATTTATTTTGGAAATGCAAAAATGAGCATTTTTTGATGAGTTCATTGGCTTTGAGTCTCAATAAATTGCAAATTAAATCCTTTTGTTCAGGATAGTAAAAATTTCATCTTCCATCTTATTAGCATTATATTACTTTCTTTCTCGTGCTCATTGCAAGTGAGTTTGAAGATTGTAAATTTATTCATAAAAATTTTTGCTCATGCAGTGAAATCTCATTGAAAGTAATAAAGTAGCGTTGTAAAATCCAATTTTCATGAACGAAAGAATTTTTTTTCGCTCTCTTTTTCTTAAATACTTTAATTAATTATCTTCATACTTGAAAGTAAATGGCTTGTAAGAGCACGCGGAGCACTTTTGTGAAGAAGAGAGCAAAAAAATTGCAAAAATCCCTTTTTAATGAATTTATTCTCCTTTTTCTTGCCAAGCAAAAACATAAAATTTTATGATTATTTGTTTTAGCGATGCTTTAACGACAATGTAAGGCGCGTTCTGTTCCCTTTCTTTTGTGGACTTAGGGGTTTGTTGTCGGCGGTTGTAAATAAATTCGCAAATTTAAAAAATTAAAGCAAGTGAGCGTAATGATAATGCAAGTTATGACTGTGAAATAGAAAAAACATAAAATTTTATGTTCTCAGTTTGAAAAGCAGGCAAAATCTTGTGACAGTTTTTAATTTTAATTTTTATGACAATATCGAATCGTAAAATTTAACGACTTTGTATTCTTCAATTTCATAAAAAAGGATTTTTTTCGCGATCTGAATTTTTAAAATGCCTCTTTCATAATGAGAAATTTCATTTTTTAGACTTATAGCCTTATCTATGAAAAATTAAGTCTATAAATGTCACTGTATATAAAAAGAAATAATCTGTAGTCGTAAAAGTTTCTACTTGTGCAAAATATAATACCTCGAGGGTTGTTCTTATAATCGAAAGAGTGCAATTAATTTTTGCCGGCTCACATTCATTTGAAGTGTTAAAAATAATTTTATGGTTTCTCATATAAATGTGTGAATTTGTTTTTTTAAAATTTATAAAATTTTGTCATAAATCTTGTCATATAAGATTGGTACAAAATTTACTAAAACATTAATATTTTATACATTCTATATTTATTAACTTTTTAAAAAAAACTATACAAAAACAAAGCATTTCCTGTTGCTGCTACAAACCAATGCAACATTCAAAAAATTAATGTTTTCATCCCCACCAAAAATCCTCAGAACAAAATTCAATTTTTTTCTGTGGAGGGGATAAAAACATTCATTTTTCGAATGCTGAAAACATTCGAATCAATGTTTTATAAGCAAAAATTGTTTCTTGTGACTAAAATTGTAACTTGAAAAGATTAAATTTTATATGTAACATATATTTAAGAATTACAGATCAAATTTAGGTTTTTTTAAAAATTCTTATTAATGAAGAAAATTCAAAAATAACTGAATTTTGAATGGTATTTATTAAGATAAATTTATATTGTTTCGATACAAGTCCTAATTTTATAAATTATTAATAGAAACATTTTTAATTATGTTGACTAGAAAACTTGAGTGCAATCTAAGAAATGATAAGAAATCTAGAAACCCTGGTATTCCGAAATGGAAAAGTAACGTTTTGACTTTGAAAAATTCAAATTGATTTTCGAATAAAAAACACTTTTTCACAGCCTTTTTTGAAAATAAAAAAATTAACAGAAAACTAAATTTACCTAAATTCTGTTTTTTGGTTATTTATATTCAAAATACACTATTTAGAAATGAACCAAAGTCAAATTAGTCATTGAAGAAAGACTTGAGATGCTTTAAATTTGCCACTTTTAACAAAATTTAAAAAAAAAAAACTTTAACGTCCTTTTGTGTGTTTAAGTTATTTCGATTGTAGTTGAGGAAACCAATAAATTAAACACTCAATAATGAAAATCGATTAATTTCTTTCACTGCAAAAATTCTCAATCACGTAATAACACTCATTCCTTAGCAATATTTATTTAATTTTTATGTTTTCGATTGAAAGCAATTTCAAATCATAATTTCATTTTATTACGGACTTCTAATTTTATTTCCATTCAAACCGCCTCATTCTCTATTTCTCGGCTACCCTCAATCGAATTTCATTTTCCCATAAAATAGTAAAAGCATCAGCAGTGAGATGATGATGAAGAAGAAGAAAAGTGAGTAAGATGAAAACCTGAAGCGTCACTTATCGTAATAGAAAAGGGATTTTTAATGACTTTATTGCGTAAGCGATTGAATGAATGGTTGAAGACCTTTCATGAATGATTAATTGATCGCTACATGAAACAGTTAAGATGTGCGTTTTGTAATTTGATTAGATTTCAATGGAAATCGCATTACAGTCAAATTCTCATGCATGAGACGATGACGACCCTCTAAGACATCTCGCGCCCATAAAAAATGCTTTTTTATTAATCGTTACTCCGATCTCAAGAGTAAAAGAATAAAAAAACGCGCGGGAAAGGCAAGAAATTAAAAATTGTAAACGACACAATGTTCACCCCTAAAAGAAATTAGAATTTTGAGTCATAAAAATGTTCTTTAAAACGATACTAAATTTTTTTTTCTCAATTCAATCCTGCATTTTTTAATTTTTCACGAGCAATTCTTTTATCGCTTTGTAATAAAAAGAAAAATATGAAATATCAAAAAAAGACAAGAAATAGAGAGAATGAAATTGTTACAAAGAGCAATCACAAATATTTAAATAGGCACACGGTTATAGGATAATGAATTGGGATGTGGTTTCTTTCCTTTATGAAAATGAAACATAAATCATTAAAATTTTTATTGTCATTAAATCTTTAAGATGTCACAAGATGCAGCACATAAAAAAATTATTTCAATTTTTAACCGTTATGGATTGAAGTCACAAAATTAAATCAGAAAACTTCAAACCCACATGATAATTATTAGACTAATTTATTGAAATCAAATAAACTTAGATTTTTGTCGCATAAAAATTTTTATGCTCATCTTTGATGCTGATGCTACTGCACAAATGAGGGTTATTAGCAGTTGCTGGAATCGTAAAATTTTCGTCTTTATGGCATTTTGGACAAATTTTTATGCATCCGCATTGAATACTGCTGCAGTTCTGTGTTTAGTAAAATCAAATATTTGAGACACGAATCGTAAAATTGTGAATAACTAGCTGCCGGATAAGTCATAAAAATCATTCCGATATGTGTGTGAATCAATTATTTGATAAGTTTTTATAGTTATTGAGTTCATTGTGTCTAATTAAAGATTATCATTTTCATAAATTGCTTCAATGTATTATCAAGATGCAATTTTCAGAGTTCTATGTAAACATACATTGCATGATGATGATAGAAAGAACAAATATTTAACCAAAATTCACCGTAAATGCAAAATTCATGAAGCATCCGCAAAACTTTGCTATTCGAGTCTCGAGTACCTGACATGCACTTT
>JACWBX010001050.1:0-10034 GCA_014622435.1 Polypedilum pembai
AGCTGAGTGTCCATCATAAAATTATGCACATGTTTCTCCGCTCTCGTCAATTCTAATTTCCTTGACAAAAGTGCTACTAAGAATGCAGTACAGCCGGCGCCCTAATGAGAGAAAGAGGGAAAAATGATCATATCAATGAATTTTTCCATGTCATTCAAATGCTCTAAGCTATTATAAACTCGATATATTTTTTTTATTTTCACTGATGAATGCGCGCCTCGTTGTCCTGATCACTCTCGTCATCATCGTTGCATACATGACTTACCATAATGCCTGTACTGACAGCAATGCCACGTCCACAGTATGTGTTAGGAACAATGTCACCGAATCCAACACTCAAGAACGTTATAGCAATCAGCCACATTGAGTTCAATAAATTGGCATGCTCGTCATCATGAAACCTAGTTGATGATTGAGTTAAAATTGATTGAAGAATTTTTTTTATAAAGTGCATCGGTCCATATAGAAGACGAAATTATTTTCGCAACGTCATCTCGTTGAGTTACTCGCATTTTGCTCTCATAAAGAGTATCTTTGTGTGTGTGTGTTGTTGGGTACGATCAATACAGATTTAATGATTTACTTACCACCATTCCGCAGGTAAGCGTTATTCCGCGACCACAGTACGTATTTGGAACAATATCACCATATCCTACACACAAAAACGTTATTGCTGTTAGCCACATTGAATTGAGCAAGTTTGCATGCTCCTCATCGTGAAATCTTTAAAGTTTCATTTATTTTTTCAATTTTCACCCAACATGTTGGCACAGAATGAACATTTCAATTATTTTTTTGCATATTATTATTATTTTAATTTAGTGATATCAACGTGTTACATTTTAATTTTTCACCAATTAATTTGCATTGATACATTGGTAAGATTAAAAAGATTTTTATTTTAATTATTTCGTGATTTGTGGTAGAATTTATGTGGTGACAAACAGAAACAAAAAGTATGTGGCGATATTTATATATTTTTTTTGATTTATTTCATTTTGAGTTATGGAAGAAAAGAAAAGAAAAAAGAAAAAGATGGATAAAAGATATGAAAAATTATATTTTTTTAATTTTCTTTGTTTTACGTTTAAAAAAAGATTAAAAGATACCCAGTAAAGGATTTTAAATGTCTGTCATTGTGAGTTCACCTTAAATACAGTTAAAAAGTTCTTCAAGTGTTAAAAATTTGATTTTTGATTGACAGAGAATTTTTGTTGATAAATTTTGTAAATTTCATCAAAAATTATTACAGTCAAAAGTTTGTTAATAATTAAAAATTTACTCAGATTTATGTCAAAGAAATTTAAAGTTATTTGAGAAATTGAAGAAAAATATACAAAAACTTTTTTCTTCTGAGTTTAATAGTCATTTATATTCCTACAACTGACAAATTTACATGAACAAAAAAATTATTTTTTATAAATCAATAAGTGAAAAACAAAGAAGTGAAGAACATTTTTTCTCCATTTTTTAATATTCGTTTTGCGCATCGTTATGCCGATGGGAATTTTCTTTTGAATTATAAATTCAAAAGATTCAAGAGAGGCCTAAAGAAGATTTTTTTTCCTTTTGAAATCATAACCATCAACGATAACTTTTTTCTTTTGCACATTGTTGCGGCAGTTGGTTGAAATTATGAGAAAAACAATTTTCAGGATAATAACTTTTATTTGAGTTCTCTTTTCCGCTTGTTCTTTCTTTTTTTTTGTACTTGCATAAGTTGAGGAAGGGAAAATTTGGCAAATAAATTTGGAAAAGGAAAGAAAGATACTTGCTTTTATTTTTGGCGGATACACTTAATGAGCGAGATAGGTGGATAAGTCAGTTATGCGTGAGCATTTAGCAAATTTAAGCTTTATTCAACTTTTTTTTTCATCACTCGTTCAGATGCTATAGCGGTGAAATGAATGGCTTTGAAATACCATGAGAGTGAAATTTTTGTGTGCTTAAGAAAATTGCGCAATTCTGTGGGTAGCAAGATGAACCCTTGAGTTTTATGACTATCATTATTACACATAGTTACAGAAAATACACAAAAGGTGTTGATGGTTAATTAGGAATAAGGAAAAAGGCGTAATTTTTTTTTGAGATTTAATAAAATGTTCGCGTGGCGGTTCTTTTTTTTATTCTTTTTTAGAAATTTTATAGCGTGTTTAATGTAAATGATAAAATTGCTGTGAAATCGTTGCACGTTTTATGTTGAAAGGAGTATAAAAAAAGTAAAGAATAAAAAGAAATTATAAAGTTTAGGTGGAGGAAAAGGAAGAAGGTGAAAAGAAAGAAGAAAAGAGACAGAATAGAAAAGCCTAAGACATCGAGAAAACAGTTAAAAGAAAAAAAATGTATCGCAAATGCTTAATGGGCAAAAAAGAGATAGACAGAAATCGACACGAATTAATGATGATGCTTGTAATGAAAAACATCAATTACTGACGCGAGTCTCAAAATTGTTCCATCAGCTGAAAATTTCGTTTGCATATCTCCCCGCGATTTAGTTTTTATGGTGAAACGGGAAAATATATTAAAATGTAATCAGCAGAAAAATATTCCAGAATGTGCCACGCCAAAAGTTTTGTTCTCGCTCACTTGTTTTGCCTTTGATTTTCGGCAGCACTAAAGTGTGTCGAAATTTTTTATGGAATTTCTTATTTATTTGACATAAGCGAGCAAGAGAGTGAAAAAAATATGAGAAGAAGTAATTTTTGGCACGCACTCCCATATTTTGCTTTCTTTTCTTAGTAAGAACAGAATTACGTTAATGAGCAGGAAGGTGTGTTAAAATATTTTCGCATTTGTTTGCTGATGGAACTTTTTGATACACGTTAACATTAAATATAGAAAATCACAGTTATCAGTGAGCTTATACGGTACAAATCAATTTCTAAAGTTTTGATGATCTAGAATAAATCACTAAATTCTAAATTATCAAAATTCTAATCTAATTTTCACACAAGTGCAACGAAAAAAAGAAACTTAAAGGAGAAATTTAATCCTAAACACGTTGATTAATAGTAAGTTGTAAATAAAATTCATTTTTGTGCATTATAATATATTTATGTACTCATATAAAAAGCAATCACCCAAATCGATCAAATCATGTTTCATGTTTTTTCTTCTGAAGTCTTCATTTTCTTTAGCTGAGAAAGAAATCAAAGAGACAGAAGTCAACAGCTACGACTACACATTTATTATCATGGGAAATTAAAAAAAGGCAGGGAAAATTTATGAATTGTACTTAAATTTTTGATGATTTTGGTTAAATAATAATAAAATGTACAATTCATTAGGATTAAAATGTGGAAACATAAGCACATATGCAAAATGATTTCATATTTTATTCACATGTTTCCACTAATAAATTAGAGATTTTCATTAGAGATAAAAAAATTTATGTGATGAATTTTTGGATTAAATTTGTGATTTTGTAGCATGCATTGATTGTTTATTTAAAAGACAACACAGAAATAATAAATGAGCTGCAAAAATTTTCCCAATCATTATTTTTTTTAAAAAAAAGTGTCAATTTTAATTTTTGTTAGAAACTCATTTGCCGAAAAAGAAAAAAAAATTTATGATAGACAGCTATTATTCTAGGGCAAGCATGATATTTAACTACAACAGCAAGCATTAATTAGAGACAACAAACACAAGCTTTTGTGCAAACAAACAGAGAAAATGAGGTTAAAATGTTAATAGTTTTTAAGAAAAAGGGAAAGAAAAAATCAATTTTAGGACAAAATATTGTGTCAGAAAAATATAATTAAAAAACAATGTGAATCGTGCAGAATTTTAATTTTGAAGAAAAGAGGACAAAAAAAATTTTTTTTGTTTCAAAATTGGTAATAAAATTTGCGAAAAGCGAGGAAGAAAAGAATGATGAGTGTAAGGACAAAAATGTGTGTGCATGTATGTGTTTATGTGATAAGAATTGGTAAACATATATTAAATATGCGTGTGTATGTTCGAGTGTACATAAAAATTGCAAAATCATGTTTAAATAAATAAAATACACAGAAGGAAGTAAAGAAGGCAAATATATGCTTTGTGTATGATAGGATAGAGGATAGAGGCTAAAAAGTACGTTTAAATATATTTTTTCATATTACTCTACCTTTTCATTTCTTCTATTGTGAATTGTATTTGGTTTGGAATTGTTTTATGTTCATTTTATGCCAATCATACATGTATGTTGATGAACCGTAATTTAATCGGTTTGGGTGAGAATCAACAGATTATCTGCTTTTTATTTATTCGCTAACTCCATCAAATTGATTTCTTAACGCTCGTTTAGTTCATGAAAGCAATATAGCTAAATAACTGGCAATAATAATCTATTTATATATATTTTTTGACTTTTGCGTACGCTTATCAATATAAATAAGATATGTATAATTATTAATTAAACAAATAAATAAAAAAAAATAGAAAATTTTACTCTTGGCAATACAGTAACTCAACGAAATGAATCAATTTATTGTATATGAAAAATAATTTCTCCTTAATTTTTTGGTACATCATTGGAAAAAAGCAAAAAAATGAATTTTTTCTTCCTGTTTGAGATTATTACAGAGAAAAATATATAATATTTATAATAAAAAAGAGATTTGATAAAAAGTAAAACGAAAATACATTTGGTAATATTTACAGCATTCCTCGGATGATTGAATGAAAAATTACATGATAATATGGAAAAGGCTGACATCATGCTTACAAAATTTTTTTTTGTTCATATAAGTGAAAGCTTATGATGAATGAAAGAAAGAATTCAAGTCACATTACATTTATTGGTACATTTGTCTTTTTTTACAGGTTTTTTCATCAAGAGCTTAAGTTGGAATTTTTCATTAATGTCATCTAATTTTGTCAAATATTTTATGGAAATTTTTCTTAGCTCTTAAGTCAAATTTGGTCAAATAATGTTATTCACTAACTAAATGTGATAGCAATTGGAGACAAAAATTCTAGAATTAAATGGATAACTTGCTGATTGTCTCTACTATTTATATTTACAATTTTTTTCTTCAATCTAAAAAAATAATACAATAAGCAAATAAAGCAACAAAAGAATTAAGAAATTAAAAAAGAAAAACATTTTTAAATGCAAGCGCTAGCAAGCAGATTTGTTGGATAAATATATCATAATAAAAGGTTTTAAGGAAAGAAAAAGATAAAAAAACACTTTGAATTCTCGCATAATGGCTTATTTAAATGGGGAATAATGAAGAGAGAAAAATGCAAAATTTTCAAGTCAAATATGTTAGAGATACAAAAATATAAATAATGCAAGAAGTGAAGAGAGAGAAAAAGAGAGAATAAAAGGAAAATTTTTCTCTAGTCAAAAGAGAGATCGACTCTGAATGGCTAAATGAGTTTTATTTTATGCATTTTTTTGATTGATTGCATAATAAAGGAAACATAGTGCATTGCATTTGATGTATGTTAGAAACATTCCCCTAAAATAAGTTAGATAGGTAGAGTCTATTTTTGTTTTTTATTTGGTCTCAACAGGCAGTTGCTTCTGCTTGTATATGTCAGATAGAGAGAGAAAGAGAGGAGAAAGTTTGTGAATTTAATTATTACAGAAAAAATATATGATGTGCATAAGAATGTTTTCTTCTTTTTTTCTTCTGGGTAATAATAAATTCATTGTTTTTAACACAAAATTTGTAAATGAAATGAAAAAATAATCAAATCTCAATTCTCATCATTCATTTGCTTTTTTTTGAGTCTTAATAAAAATTTAATTTACCTTTCACATTGTCGCAACGTCCACGATGCAATTATCCATAGTGAAACCATAAACACTAATAATACCGTACCAGGGCATATTGTCATTAATGTCTTGAAAACAAATCTATATAAAAATATAAAATTAGTTACTAAAAGATTTATTTAAGAAAACATTATAGTAATTTACCTAGTGTTAAAATTAATTCGATTTAATGCACCTATACTTCGTGATGAAGCGTCAGTAAAAAGTTTCGAATGTAGTAGCATAACACGACAGATCAGGTACAAACGGAGAAACATTGGCAATGATAGCACCACATCGAATGGCACATCAGCAAAGCCAGGAGCTTTATTTTTATTTGATAATTTCGTTTCCCAACGAAAATAGTACTCGCCAGGAATAGGATGTATTGCACATATTACTAATTCTAATCCTATTTGACTGATACGTTGCCACGTCATTGCGATACGCCAATCGTCTGCGCAATTATCTGTCATAAACAGCTATATGATCGATAGAAGAGAAAGAGTGTGATGGCGTGTTAATTAAACATTTACTAAAACACAACATAAAATATGAACATTGATGTGTATATGGAAGCATGTCTGTCAATTAGTGCTAAATTGATTTTCCCATAATAATATTTTGAAAGTTTTGTAAATAATTCAATATTATTCATAATAAAAAGTCTTAATTTAATCAATTATTGCAAAATAGCAGCCAACAGATGTTCACAATGGGAAAACTCATAAACTGGATACACTTGAGAACAACAGCTCTAGTTATACTAGACACTAATTTAAAACATAGAGAGAAAGGGAGAGAAGGAAACTTTTGCGGCAGCCATCAGTTCATTAAATAGTTTTTGTGCTTTTTTTTTTCTTATGCTCATATACACACAAACCCATTGAAATTGTTTTTGCTTCATAAAGTTTATGAAAACTCAATTGAATTAATTATGAAAACGTGTTGTGTGGTCGCATGCTGTCGATCTATTTACATTTTATTAGTACTATCTCTTTCTTTAGTATCAATAAGTGAGTTTATCGACAAAAAAGAGGAAAGATAGAATGATATAAGTTTTTTTTTCTCTCAATTATTGAACTTCTTCGTTTTTCTGCACGATCTGGCTGAATTTACGAATGAGATGTGAGCAGAAATTTATGTGTATAAGCAAGAAGTTTCATAATAGTTTTTGTGGTAAATTTCTCGCTTTAGATTAAAAACTTTAAAGTTCATATTAAACTTTCATATATATTTTTTGCTCAATCGAGAAAATTCTCGATAAATAGTTTATATTTTAAAAATTTCTGACAGAACTCATTTAATATTAAACTAAACTAATTAAATAAACTCACCTGAACTTCCAAAGCATGATAAGCAACTATAAGACCAAGTAAAATCACAGTCGATACAGATATCAGCGTTTTTAATGCAGTTGAATAAAATGACGCCTGTGAATTGAAGAGAAAAAAATGACTTTTCATGAGCGAAACAAAAGACAATCATAAATATCACATTTTCCACAATAATGAATCGTGACTCTTGACATTTATTAGACTTTTGTTGTGCTATTGAAATTGTCTGTCGCTATTATGTTGTTAAAATATAAAGCTCATTTCGTTTTTTGGCACAATTTATGGTTCTACAATGCATTCTGATGTGTGCGTGAAATTTCAAATTTGTGTTTGATCCTAACAAGGCATATAAAATTGAGTTAATGGAGAATGAGCGTGAAAATTGATTGATTTGAATTTTCGTATGGAAAGAAGTCTCATATGAGCTAAGGGTATAATAATATATCTTATGGTTATTTGAAACCCTCACAGAGAAATGTAAATAAATGTGACTCATGTTGAATTACAATTAAAATATGATCTCAAAGTATTCACATGTGTACAGTTAATTACACTCAGAGGAACATGCGTTCGTTCATTCGTTTTTCGACAAGATAATTATCGGCATGTTTACCGCACATCCTAGTACCGTAGATTCCTATTACAGATTAAAGTATGTCTATAGGGAGAAGAAAGGGTGAAATGAATATGTGGAGCGGTAATTTTCGACAACATGTTGTGAGTTTATACTGTTTTTATTTCCGTATATAAACAGGTAAATGCAGCTATAAATAATTTGAAGACTACTTAATAATTTTGCAGTATATTTGTGGTGTCGATTGAATCAAACATTTTAGTGTTCTACTGAAACTTGATAGCAGATTTTAAGAAAAAAAAGAAATAAGAAAACTGCAAATTCAGCATTTTGAAAATTGAACGTTTACTTTCTTGAGCAGTTTCAATAAAATATCAAATAACAATAATAATCAAAAGCACAATCTTTAATTTCCCCCAACAGTGATGAAGCAGCTTCAACTCATAGCTCAGCAAAAAATTGAGTTGTGATTTTTATCATGAAAATTGAAATTGGTCTTATACATCTAGAGTTTATTAAATTTTACACATTGGCATATATATCAATTTAATGAAAATCCAATTATCTTCTTCTCCATTTGGATGTTATTGAATAATGAATTTTCGGTAATAAAATTTCATGTATCATATGTGAGATTTGAATTATTTTTTATAAATTACTATTATATTCTATATTTATATCTATATTTTTTTACTAATTTTAGCTCTGAAAATTATAACTTTAAAATCATTTTATTTAATGTTCAGATTTCAACTTTAATTTGAGCAAGAAGAGAAATTTTATCTGTAACTTATGCACTTCCATTTATAAATAATTTTACTAATTTCATGTTGCTGTCATGTAAGAGAAACTGCTGTAGCTGTTATAACAAATGTATAAACTCATCCTTCATTGTCTCAACTAACTACAATTTTTCATTTTAGTTTGGATAAATACAACAATTGAAATGTGATGAATGCGAGCTCGTATGTTGTTTTACTAAATTATCCTCAGGTACATTGATGATAGCTATTTAAGTCTAATACGGAAAATGTAAGAGGTAGAGAGTGAATGTTAAAAATTTGATATGAGAATTCTCTGCATTTGATGCTTATGAGAGAAGCTGGTATTTTTGTTTTCTCATTCGCTTGTTTCAAATTGAAAATTCGTGTTTAATATAAACTAGCAGAAACTTTGAAAAGTTAAATAGAAATTTTTATAGCAAACAATAGTTGAGATGAATTCATGAACATAGCTGAATTAAATTATCTCATCTTTTTCCATTGTAAGTGAATTCAACTTAACTGAAATACTTACAATGTCATTGACAAACACCAAAAAATTCAATTTTCTTTATCGTTCATTTTTCCAGCATCCTTTTCAAGTTCTTTTCATTGTTTGAGTACAAAGTTTTGCACTCGTTTTACATTTTTAAAGTTTTTCTTTAGTGTCGATAAAACTTTACATAAAATTTACGAAATTGAATTTTTCAGAACAAATAATTGAACTTGAATGTATGTTTGAGACTTTTATGGCTTATGCTTTAATCACAATTTCCATGTTATTGATTGTTTCACATAATTATTTCTCATCCTCAAGATGATGAACCGAGAAAAATACTCGAGAGTGCTAAGTAGAGAATGACGAGCAGAAATAGTTTATTGTAGGATTTCATCTTTCACATGGGAAACACTTTGAAGCAATTTTGAAAATGTAATTTAATTAAGTGACTGTTGACTCATTTTATACAAACATACTAGCACACATATACTATTGCCACAGAAGAACGTGAAGAGGATGCTCAGAGACATGAAATGATGAGAGATGAGATGAAATAAACAACATGCTCTTTAAAATTCTTCTGCCTTCGCTTTCATTCTATTGTGCATGTTAGAGTTTGACATTTTCCCAACTTTTCTATTATGTTGATATTTTGTTATTTTCATTCTTAAAGTTTAGTTATGATAATCATTTTTTTTCTATGCAAATTTGAATACTGTTAAAGTTTAGACGATGATAGTTGCTATTTTGCTATAAAAATTTTATAATTTAATAAAAATATAAATTTAAATTCATAGCATGAAAATAACTAGGTCATATATGAACAAAACTTTATAAAAATACTGAAAAATAATTATTTTTCTCTGTTGAAAAATCTGAAACATTTTTTAACCGCAGACATGTAAGTTATTGAAAAAAGATATAGAAAGTACACGACCACGGATCGGAGTACTTAAGCGCATGTTTGTCGCCACAGATCAGTGTTGATTATCAGATTACAGAATTAACTGATTCGTTTCTAATCAGAAGATTCAAATAAAATAAATTAAATAAAACAAAAAACACATATAAAGAACTGCTGAGTCTTCTGAAGCAATCCAGATTTTCAAAT
>JACWBX010001050.1:10054-22774 GCA_014622435.1 Polypedilum pembai
TTTTATAATTTAATAAAAATATAAATTTAAATTCATAGCATGAAAATAACTAGGTCATATATGAACAAAACTTTATGAAAATACTGAAAAATAATTATTTTTCTCTGTTGAAAAATCTGAAACATTTTTTAACCGCAGACATGTAAGTTATTGAAAAAAATGCTCACGTCGAGATTGTCGTGAACGTCAAAAACTATCTGACACTCATAAATCATAAAATGCGTCGCGGTCTGTTGTGCAAATTGTATCTGAATTTGTTAAGATAAGACTATGCTGTGAGTTGCCTGCTGTTATGAATTTTTAAAGTCAATCGATTGTTGTTGAAATTATTCATCGAGTAATTCTATTTAATTAAACACTTGTAAGTTCTTCTATTATTCATTTGTGAGCTACTCACATGTGTATACGTGAGTAAAAGTGCCCATCAGTGATTTGACATAAAATCAATAACAGAGAAAAGAGAAAAAAAAGTTTCAAATGTATATCGTGTAGCTTTTAATATTTTATCTATTGAGTCAATCTACTCTACATTTTATCACACATACACGTGCATGAAAGCAGGCTTTTTGTATACAAGTAAACAAACAGTAGATCATTCTATTTTGTTGGAATCATACAATCACAATAAAATGTCGATACATTCAAAAGAATGGAGAAAGAAGAGGATGAGACTTAATGTCAATATAAAAAGAAGAATTCAGAGTTTCTCGATGCTGACCTTGTGCGTTTGTGTCGTTTGTCATTTTCATTCCGATATGCATGTACATACAATTTGTCAAACTCCAAAGGACGCTCATCTCATGTGTGCGAGTATGATCGTGAGGATAATGGTATATAATAAAAATTGAATTTCATCGCGCATAAAAATGCGTTCACCGTTATTTTCTCTTGACTGTAGAAAAACGAGCAAGAATAAAAAGGCGCACGCGACATTCCAATAATGTCAATAATAAAAAAATCATAGATTAGGGAAGAAATTTACTATGGTTTAGTGTAGTCGTGTGTATATGTGTGTGTTCTAATACAGAAATATGTACATGCAAGATAGAGGGAAAGAGAGTATCCTCATGATGTGGCACATTCCAGTGCTTTGTGTGTTTATTATGTCACGTTTCAAAATGGCAGAAAAAATTATTACACGTTTATGTAAGTCTTTACTTCATCTTTTTTTCTCTCGGTTTTTGACTCAGTAAATTGTATTGAAATTATAGATCAAAGGCGAGAATTTAAAAATTGTAGATTTTGATACTTTTACTTAGTAACAAAGTAATATCGAAAAACACGTAAGATATGAGATGATAAATTGAGCCAATTCAAAATAAATTGGAAAATCTTAAAATGTCACAAAGATTTACGTTCAGTATGTGGAAATGTGAAGAGGGATCGACAAAAAGTTCAATTTTTACCTTCGTATAGACACCGGCACTGCTTAATTCATTTTCAATAACCATAACAATTATTCCGAACATTCCCATCACAAGGGCATAGTCACTGATGCGTTTTCGTTTCTCGAATAATGCTTTCCGTCGTCCCAATCGATAGCCAACATTTGGTTTTTGTTTGGCATTCGATTTGTCTTGTGAGCCTGATACACTTTTATATACACCGCCACCTAAACCGCGCTCCTCCATGTACCTGTCAAGATGCATTGAATAAGAAACAATTGATAATTGAGTTTGAATGGTGAGATACTTACCTAGGATATTCGGAGTGAACGTTAACAAGTGCTACACCGGCCTCTTCATTGCATGCAGCTTCTTTGTTGCTGTCACGATTGCCACTTTTCATCGATGGAATTGACTGTGTTGATTGAGGCTTTCGCAGCTTAAGGATAGAAAATAAATCAGGAGAGAAAGAGGGTTAGTATAAATTATGCAAGTGTATTCGTTTAATCTACATGCAAGGCAGTAATAGTGTATACTTTATCTTGCACGGAAGATAAGTTTTAATGCTGAAAAAAGTGCAAACATTGAAAATTCAGTAGATATTGGGTTGTGTGGTTGTTTGCTTATTTATAGTGCACTTTCAAAAGGTGCTTATGCCTTCAATTTGTCAGCCTTCAATAATCCTTATTGATTTGTTATTGGATTACAATGTACAGCAAAAATTTATAAGTCTATTGCGAAAACACTTTAATTATTTAAAATCGTCAATTTTCTTTGCAATAATCAGTTTTGAAGACTTTTTTGCAATGATCATTTTTACAGTTGTTCTTAACTTAATAACAAACATTACATTTAAATTATAAAATAACAAATTAAATGCGCTTTAAACCTTCAAACATTTTCATGCAGAGTCTAAAAATTTTCATTGTAGTAAACATGCACGTAACACACTTGATAACATTTTAAACTTGCATGTTCTCTTTAAACATTAATTTTTTTCATTCAGATAAAGATTGAGACTGAATCACAGTTGGGAGATAGGCGCATTGCAAAGTTATTGATTTTTTTCTTATTGTAACTGAAAAAATCACAGTCAGAAGCTTTTTATGAAAGGAAGCATGATAACGAATTATGAAAATGCCGAAAAATGTGATGAGCATGATACAGCCATTTTGCTGTTGTCAACGATATGACTTTATGACAAATTCCACTTCGTACAAATTAGTAAAGGATTTTTTCTACACATTTCATCATCATCTGCCTTCGATTATTTCAACTTTTTTCTTATTTTTATCTCGCGAGAGAAAAAAGAAAGCTTATATGCTCATAAATTTTTTTATACATTTTTTTGCATAGCCTCAAACTTTCTGTTTTATGACATTGTTCTTTGCGAAAAAAAAAAGTTTTTTACCCTCGCTAGTTGTTTAAGAGAAAAAAGTTTCTTTAGATGCTTTCATATAGAGCACTCAAAAAACTTTTATATGAGATCTCATTTTTGTTCTTCATTTACTGTTTGTCTGACTGTTTATTAACAATCATTTAAGCTTCAATTGTGGTTTAAAAATCTTTTAGAATTTTTTCTAGAAAATAAATAGAAAATGCGTTCTAATCAATTCTCTTAACTTTTTCTTTATCCTTTTTGTCTAGATTTATTGTCTTTTGTGGCAGAAATTTTTCCTTCTTTTGTTTATTTTATGAATAGTTAAATTTTTTTGTGCTTCATAAAATTGATTTTGTTTCTTTAACATAAAAGAAATGGGAAAAGTTTCAAGATTTGTTTAAGAAAAAACTTATCGCATATATACATGCTGTGTCGCTCAAAATGAAAACGTCAATCAATCGAATCTCGATTTCTCTTGGCAATAATTCATACGAAAAATATTGATTTTTAATTTGATGGCAATTCTAAACTTATCGATTAGATTAGATACCGCTATTGACTCCCCTAAGCTGAATAATGTCATACTGAATCTCTCATTGTCTATAAAAACTTAACACAATCCCCTTCAGCTGTCGAATTCAAATCAAGCGCGTGGAAAGTGAAAGAAAACGAGAGCCGACAATTAGTCGCATAAGAGAGGAATCGTTTACTATCATAGCTTTGTTTACACCATCAAAATCAATAATGCAGAATGGAAATGAGTATTTTTGCTTTCACCACTCAATGTGTGTAGGGAATGTTTTTATCAATGAATAATGGTAATTCAAAGAATGAATTGAGCGCTAGATAATTATACAAGTAGGAAGTTCCGTATATGCGTTCATTCATTCATTCATTTCCATACATCTGCAATTCAAATGAAAATTTCATTACAACAAATTAAACTTTTTTCCCTTCTCTCGCTCGCTTCCTCATCCTCTTAGTTTCATGTAATTTTCCGCTTTTCATCTACATATTTACGTTGAGAAAAAAAGCCTTAAAGCTTCTCCCTCTTAACTATATATTGTGAGAATTGAGTACATAAGTAGTAGCATGGCGGAGAAGCAAAAGCGAGAAAAAGAAATTATTGTGTATATATGTTTTTTTTTCTCGCAACAGTTGCCGGTTATATTATTATATTTCTTCTTATTTTAGGTTTTTGTTTCTCTCACTTACTCGACATTGTGCAGTGAAGAGAGCAATAGCAAATTTTTCTTTTTTTGGGATCTTTTACAAGCTCATTTTTGGGTAATTATTTCAGGTATGTTAATTGATTGAGGTCAATTAAATCAAAAAGAAATCATTAATGAGGTGTATATTTGGTAACATTTTTTTTTACAAACGATACAAACAAAATTGTAAATGTGTAAGAAGAAAGAAAGAATGACCTTGACTCGATTTCCATATTGTTGATGAAAAATATGAAAAATTTATTTTCAATGCTTGAATGAATGCATTTACTCGAGAAAGAAAGTATGTGCGTGCGTATTTATATGCTTTGTGTCTTATTCGAGCGTGCGTGATTCAAATTTTAAAAAATTTTCATACAATTGAAATTTGTTTTAAAGCTTTTTCTTCTTTTTATTTAAATTTAATTTAAATTCTGTCGCTTTAATCATTTATCAACATTCAAACTTTAACAATTTTTTTTTAAATTGAATTTTTTCATTCTATAAATAATGGTATGCAAGGAAAGTTTTCGATTGAGATGAGATCAAAAGTTTTTGAATAAATTAAAGACACCTTAAAAAGTTTTAGTTGTACTTTTGGTTAAGGAAAAAAGTTTTTCGATCAAGATTTTATACGTGTCTCATAGTATGAAATCGATTCAAGATTACTTCATCATGCAAATGAAGGTTTATATGAATAACAATTGCAAATCGTAATAAAAAAACTCCTATTCCATGGTTTAAAAAATTTATGGCATTTTCGCTCTCTTTTTTTGTGAACTTTATCTATGGAAGAGATTACACTATACACTCCGCATGTTGTACAGCTTTATCATCAAATCTACACACATGCATTTTCTATTCTCTGCAGTTCTGTAATCTCTTTTCGCGTTGTACAAAAGGTTGTTGAAAATTGTATTTTTTTTATATAACAGGATGTAAGAAAATTGCACTGTCATAACAAACTGTAATTTCAAGTTTCTTCATGTGAATGTATTGAATAATAAATAAAAATAATAAGTAGAATGTACAAGATGTGACATGCAATCATACTAAAGTGATTAATTTGATAAATAAATAAACAACATTCGCTTGAATTGTGAACTAAATAATTTCTTCTTAGGTTTTTAAAAGGGTCACTTTTGAAAAAGGGGAAATTTAGTGGAAAATTGTTTTGACATTTATTGGATAATGTAAGTTTTTGTAGGACTAAGCCACAAAGCCACAACATCTAAATAAAAAGAACATTTTTTAACACAAAATAAACATGTAAATAGAAAGTTATTTTGTACACTATACTAAACAACAGAAACAGAGAGGCTTGACTTTTTTTCCGAATAATAAAAGTTTTCTTCTCTTATTTATGTTTTTGACATGTTAATTTGTGTTGTCACTCTTTTGATGGAAATTGTTTGTGACAACTATTTTAATGGTAAATCTATTTCATAATTTCAGCGTTTCTCAAATGAGATGAAATTTAAAATTTTTCTTTATGCTTCAACAAGACTAAAGTGCTCGAGGTAAATTCTTGCTTGAGCTAAAAATGAATTCTCATTTGCTACGAAGAGTTGAGTGAAGTGGAAGTAAAGGAGTGAAAGAGGGAAAAAAGGACATTTGAAAGCAAAACCATTGGCTTCAAGGCTTTTTCACTTTTTCTGAATATAGAGAGCAAGCAAATTGAATTAAATTTTTAATTCAGGTTGTCACGAACACGCAATAAATTCTTTGAATTTTTTCCTTGTCAGATTTTTTCCTTTCTTTTTTGTTAGCAGGGAGAATGTAAGTGGATTAGAGTCAAAAAAAGGGAACAGCTTAATTGAGTATTCACGTTAACGTAATATTAAAATCAATTTGATGCTGATGAGAATAAATGGTTGAATATTCCATAAAATCTTCTTAACTCAACAAAATACTACGAAATGCAATTAAGAAGTCAAAATCCTATTTATTGCATCTTTTAATCCTCTTTTGATAGCAAATTTTCTCACACTGCACGTTGCATTATTCAACGTGCAATGTAATAAATTTTAATGTTTTTGTGCATTCTACTCTACTATATTCAGGTACGTGCGTGTCGCTTTAATACAAAATAAAAATTTATAGATTGGAATAATTTTGCCATTATTATGGAAACATAAATTAGCAATTTTAACAATAATAACAATTGCTGTATCTTGTTTAATTGATTCATTTGATTGGTTGAATTTTTTCCCGCTTATTTCATACGAAATTTGCATTTTTATTGCTTTTTTTCTCTTTTGTTAGAAAATTGATAATTAATCTAGCGTAAAATACATAAGCGTGTTTATGTTCTTTCTTTTCTTCTTCATCATCCATTCTGCGGTTAATTAAGCGTCTTCACAACACTACTCGGGTTTTAAGCTTAGAAATAACAGAAACTTTGTATCAGATTGCATTGACTTTTGGCTTTTGTGTGAACTTTTATGTTTTATAGCAAGAGGATTAAAACTTTAAGTTTTAATTAATTTCAGGAGTTTTAATTAAATTTAATCATTTTTTGACTCGTGTGCCAAATTATGCAGTGTTTTATCTGATAATTGCATTTTCTTAATATACAACTTTCAGTGGGGCTGCCAAAATATAAACGATATTGAATTTCTCGATAATACTAATAATTTTTCCATATATACGAGTAGCAGAACTGACCTTATTATTGTTATCATCTTTGAATCAAAAGAAGCAGAAGCATAGAGTTAGGGTAAAAGGAAAAAAAGTGATGAAATCAGTATGAGTACGGCAATAAATATGTGCTTGAGACGATGTCGACAGGCTGTAGGAGTTTCAAAAAATCAATAAAACACGCTCTTATTGCTGCTCGTTACTTTAGATTTTTATCAGATTATCTCTTTTTATGTGTACATCTACAGTTTCGCATGTCAACTTGAAGTCTTCACACAACTGAAAGACTGAGAATGAATATTATTTTTATATATGAACATAAAAAATTCCTTTTTATTTCATATTAAAAGAAAGTGAGACGATATGTGTACATAAAAAATGGCTCACATATTTCATGTTTCTCTTTGTAGAACATAAAAGAAGCAAAATGGGAGGAAAGAGACTTGAAATAAACACGTCTTGCAAAAATATTATTTCTTCATAATAATCCTTCATGGAAGAGATCTTATGCTTGAATTGTCATGATATTTACATTTAAGATCCTTTTGTTTTCTTTATTGATGTGATTTCTAGCAACTGTCACTAAGAAAAATATTAGATAAATCAAAAATGCGTTGTTAATGCTCATAAATTGCCTTCTAAAAATTTTCCATTTTCAAGTTTGATTGTGTGTTAAAAGCGCATAAATACAAACGGAAGTTCCTGATTAATCAATGCTATTGTATTACTCATTTTCTATTGAAATTTTCACACCGTTTTTTCTCTCTAAACACACATATTTACATTCACAAAGTCTCATTATTTCCATATTTCATTTTATTTCCTTTTATTTTGATTTAAGGCTTAATAAACTTTGGCTTTATGGCCATGATAAGAAACATTTATGCTATAAAAGCACACAAAGGAGTAAAAGAGTGTTGTGATTCAAATGAAAAAGAAAAATAACAAAAGGAAAACAACGTTCCTTTCGTGTAAGTAAGGTAAGACAGAAGATGATAAATTTTTATTGATGTTTTAACGCTGCAAAGTATAATCTAAATTTATCTTTCATCGTTTTGGTTATTTTCTTTGTACATAAAAGTAAATTCAATGACTTGTATATCAGAAATTGAATTATGTCAACAGTTGTCAGTATTATCTGCTCGATAGCAGGTGAAATTTTCAATGAAATTTAGATAATCAAAATAATAAAGCAAAAGTTCATACACCAACGATTTTATTGATTCGCTTCATGCTTAAGTCATTGAGTTTGAAAGTAAAATTTTATTTATACAACAAATATTTAAATGTAAACAAAGTAAAAACATATGGTTAAATGCGCTTACTAGAGGACAAATGGAAATTCTCACGCACATGTCTAGTTTTGCTATGGAAAATTTCTGATCTTCTAATTTGCATAGAAATCTTCTTTCCACTAAAAGAAAATTCTTATTTACCTAATCTTTGATCTTGCCATAACAAATTTCTTTTGAAATTGACTTTTCTATGATAAATTAATTCTTATATGTCGTAAATCTTTTTTCTTTTACACGACGAAAACCTACGACAAAGGTGCGCATTGCGAGTGAGTGAATGAATGAGTTTCATTCACGTTCGTAAAAAATATGGCATTTTCACCTTCTGGTCATAACCATTTCCTATTCCACTTCACACTGACTCGGCGTTTATTTAATGAAGTTGTTGATGCTACAACGATCGTGTAAATTTTCATGTGAATAAAAAATTTCTTCTTGCTGCATTTTAAATGTCAATAAATGATGGTTGTTTGTCACACTTGGCAACAAACAAGTTTATTTCATCATTTGCAATTTATAGCAATTTGAGAAAATTGAAAATAGTTTTATGTTATTTATTTAATGGAAAATTAAATCAAACGAATAAATTCATAATGAAAATTTTACCGCAAATATTTTATTTTATTGCGTTCACTCAATCAAATGAATCATTTTATCACGGGCGACACTTTGATGGCGACATCATGAAGTGAGGAAAATTATTTTGAAATTTTCATATTCTCTCTCAAATTATGTTCGCGAGATGAAAGACATTTGGTTGAGTAGAAAATGAGTAATTTAGTAATTTGTTTACTTATAAATGAGAATTGGCGTATATCTAACAGCATGAATGAACATTTCATACATATATGAATGTTAAATGTATGCATAAATACAATACCGCTGTGCGCATCATATGATTTATGTGACAGTTATTTTCAACCCCCATTTGAGTGAGTAAGAAGAAATTTTGATATTAGCGTCACTTTATTGGATTAATTTATTCATAGAGTTTGCCATTTATTATTTCTCTCTATCTATCTTTGTTTTACTGATGAGAAAATGGCGAGATGAGAATTAATAATAAGAAGTAAACAAACTGAATTACATTACGAGAAGGATTTATTTATATCGCACTCATGCACACGCTATACTGTTAGCTAACTAAAGTGAACGATTCGGATTTCCCTCTTAATATTTCGACAATCACTCGAATAATGTAATTTAAGATTATTGATATATTGACAGCATAATAGTTTATTTATACCAAATTGCGAATTTCATTTTCTCACGAATTATTTAGGCATTCAATGTTGCTTGCTGTTTCCATTTATATTTTTTCCATTCGTGTATTAAATCTAAAAAATTCAATTTTATACTTTATTGCATAACATAAACAACAACAAAAAAAGCAATTTCAATACCTCAAAAAAAGTTCTATACTGAAAGGTGCGGCAATTTTGCCTTCAAGCAAAATGAAAACGGCGACTCGACTTCATCATTCACGCTATCTTCTTATTATGGTAATTATTTAGGACTATCAATTTACCTTACTTGACAATAAATATATTCGAGCACGTGCGTGCAAACAGAAAAAGCTCAGATGAAAATCTGCACATAAATCAAAATGTATGAAAAAATGTCAATGTACTCAATAATCGATTCGTGATTTTGAGACTCATGTGTGTTTGTCGTAAGAGGACTTGATACTTTCAACTATTGACTGATTGATTACCTAATCAGCACATCATTTTTTTTTTGCTTCTCTTTGGTCGATTAATTTTTCATTCGTATAAGAGCAAAAAAGGAAACTTTCCTTTTCCTTTTTTTCTGCACACAATGCAAGATTACGAAAAGTCATTTAACTTTACTAATAGCTTTCAACTTTCCTCTTTCTTCTGTTGATTCAGCACTTATTTCTTATTTTTAATTTTCTTTATATTGTTAGCAATAGAAATCGATTTTTATTTTTCTTTATTGAGTTATAAGCCGTCATAATTGTCAGAGAGTGAAAACAAAGCGCTATCTGCTTCACTTTCCTCTTATTCGCTTACAAAAATATACAAAAAGCTTCAATTTGCGTGTTGAATCGATATCATTTGTAATTCTAACTTATTCCAGCTGAGCCAGAAAGAAAATAAAAATATTTCAGTTCACAATGGACTCAATTTAATAAAGTAAGTAAAAGTATCTTCTGATGTATTAATCTTGCAAATAAATGGAGAAAATTGAGGGGTGGGAATATCATTTATTTGGAAATGTTCAGCAATAACAAAAGAGAGCTTGTTTCCTTTCATTTTATATGATATTTTATTTCATCTTCTGCCGCTTTTGGTGAATTAAAAGCATCAACCGAGTATATCAAAGTGATGAAGAAGAGAGAGAAAAGGTTTGAGAAAATTGAAATTTTCGCCTCATTTTCAAACATTCATAGCTAAAAAAAAAGTCTTTTTATTCACTATCTTGTCTTTTGTATAAAGTATATGTTTATGATCTGCTAAAACAGCAGTAATAACAGCAGCAGCAGAGAAAGAAAAATTAGGCAAGACTAGTCCCTTGACTTTTTGACATACATATAATTTTTGTTAAAACCTTTTATACCAAATGATGACTTACACGTATAATGTTGCTCTCGAATGTGGCATAGAAATTTGAGTCGAGCTTTTTTATGACGTTGTTTTGAAGCCTTAATTTATGAAAGTTTTAAGATTAGTTTTTTTACCTTCTCATTTCAGTTTATCGACTTTTGCTTGTGCTGCTGAATAAATTAATGCTAATCGGGCAACTATGCAAGCAAGAACTCAAATAGATATCAGTACGTGCTTTATTTTGATATTCTTATCTACTACAACCAACAAACCACATCGATATTGCCATGAAAAGTGCGTGTGAAGCAAACGAAGCAGAGAAAAGGAAGGGAAAGAAAAAGTTAGGAGTGTATATGTGGGTCATCTTCGAAATTAGTATTAAATTATAATTTACGTCATGCCGCGAGGAAGAATAAGAGAAAATGATGAAATGCAGAATAAAAAACCATTGTTAGAGGGTAAATTTTCTCATTCTCATCAAGTTTATTACGGAAGCTGACAAACACTACCGTAAACATTCATTTTTTTTTTCATTTATGTGTCACATTTTCTTATACATAAGAGTCTTTGGTTTGTCATAAATACTGCAATATCGAAGTTAGCCAAGTAGCTGATTTGAAAAGTTTCCAACAAATGCCATTGTCATTGGCTTTCTTTTAGTATCAATTTTGATGGATTTAATGGAGGCGCCAGGCTTATTTCTTTTTATATACGAGCTACATTCATATAATATTGAGTAAAAATCGAACACGAAATCAACAGCACTGCTAGCGCGAGAGTCGAATGTTTGAAGGCCGAAAAATTGAAATTATTATGAATAATTGATTCAGGTGAGGTTAGTAAGAGATAGCGATATAATAATAATTACAATCGTGACTTAATGGCTTCAATTTAATTTCTCTTTTGCTTTTACACACCTTTTTCACAATATTTAATAATTTTCCTCTTCTCTACTTCCACAATTCACATTTCCACTAAAACATTCTGCGTTTCCTTTTTTTAATTTTCAATTTTTTGCCCTTTAAACACATTCAACGATGGTGCACATTATTTAAGAGAATTTTTTCATTTAGAAAGGAATAATTCGGATTAATTTTAACTTTATTTTTTCACTTTTTCATCCTCACTTAACTAAACTTTTCTTTCTTTTCTTTTTTCTCAGAGAGAACGAATCATGATGTAGTTTAATGTGACTCGAGATCCAACGACAGACTGAGAGCGAGAGAGACAGCCGTGGAGATATATGAAAATTTTTCGATTTTCTGTTCTTTATAATGGCAAGCTACAGTGAATTGTTGTTGTTTTTCTACGTGCGGGAAAATTTTGCTCCCACTGGCACAGTAACACATAATATGTATGTATTGGAATTGGAAAATTATTTCACATACTCACTAATATTATCAAATAATTTTCCTCTCTTTCTCACATTTTCTCTCTTCGATTCTCTCACATCATCGCGCGCGCGTGTATATGTTTGTGCATGCGAAAGCATACAATTTTATGTTCTATCATGATCATAACATGCAATTTCTGAGAAGAGATGAAACATCAATGAAAGTGAAATTATTATTTGAAGTAATGAACTTATCAAAAAACTTCTATCCTTCATGATTTATTTAAAGCTCAATCATGTTTTGGTTTGTAAATATTTTATACATTTTTTTGAAATGATGAATTGAATAAATATATTGTGTTTTCCCATAATTAATTATGTACTCACGCGTGGAATCAAAATAAGCCTTTGTTTTTCAAGCTGAATTTATGGTTGAATGAATATATTACGATTGATTATTGTTTGTGTTGTTTATAAAGAGTTTTTGATACGATGTCATCGATTTACTTTAGTTTATAGATACTGTTTGAGTCTGATAAGAAGCTTTAGCAAGGTTTAATTTTCAATTTCTAATTATTGTTAAAGCTTTGATTTGATGAATGATCATGAAAATTAAATTTCTCGAATCAATGCTGATATAAATTTTTAAAAATTTTGTTTTACTAATTTATAGAAATTTACCGGTAAATGTTACGTGAAGTTAGCTGCAGTATTTCAAAATTTAAAAGTTCGTTATTTTCAAAAAAATTTTAAATAAAAAGCTATGGGGAAGATCAAAAAAATTTTTACCGTCAGGGACGCTCATATTTTTGCTTATTTCTCAAAACTGGAAGAGCGTAGAATAAAAGTTAATATGTCATTCTGTAGTACTAATTAGTACTACAATTTGAGATATTAACATCGAAGATAGC